>JABFQC010004967.1:0-12110 GCA_022817085.1 Psilanteris sp. ZL-2020 | reverse complement strand
CAATAAAATATTGATTATTATGTTATTTGTAAAACAATCAACATCAACGTAATTAAATTCCATTGTATTTTATACCATACGTTAAAAAAGTACTTTAAAAAGTTAATATATTCAAAATATAATATTAATATAAAATGAATATAAAACAACATATGATTCCAATAAATTTGAACATTATCTTAAAAGAGATCTTTTGCATTATTTTGTATATACGACCGCTGGAAATTATATAAATAACGATCGATTTTAAATGAATCTTTATGATGTATTTTGTGCGTTTTAAATGGAATAAACATAATGAAATCAACCTAATCAAATTATTATAATTTGCTAATGGATCCTTAAATACGTATACGACTAATTACATGTATTAAAAATCAATTTGACATGAAATCATGGGAAAATATAATTAGTTAAGCAGTGTGAAAGAAAACTGTTGGAGTAAGTAAATATACAATCAATGCATCTTAATTAAGTAGTACACTCAAGAAGGTACTTTGATTGTCGCGCTGAGCCCGTTAAGCATTGGGTACGCACGCCGCGCATTGGTTACGAAAAATACAAAGGGATAGAGCTGCTAAGAATGAAGAAAGAATTGCAAGGGTGAGCTCGAGAAAGACAAAAGATTTTTATTACTAAGCTCGCCCTCGGAAAGCGCGTCATACGCGCCCCTACATTGAGACGGGGCAGGGGTCTCGACAAATGAGAGTATTACACACGTAGTAGAGCCTTGCATCCAAAGTTGCAGCAAGGACTAATACTCAACCAAACTATATTTCTTTTTTCTCTGCGAATATTTATTAAAATATACCTATAGCATCTAAGATATTCTGTTGCAAAACCACGGTTGTGTTTTTACACAAAAAACATGTAGAAAAATAATTGTTATTGTTTGTTTAAACAATTTGTAATTTGTAATGTTTATAATTTAAATTTTGTAATATTATTATAATAATAGAATTACAGGATGACAAGAAATAAATTTTGATATAGCCGCTCAAAATGGTACATTTTTATTAAAATAACATTAGAACGAAAAATTGTATTGTGATTTCATTAATTTTTAGTTTTGTAATTGTTAAATAGACTCTTACATTACATTACCTTCCTTATATTATACATTTATATTATATTATACATTTTCCATGAATTTCAATAAAATATTTATTAAATAATTTAAATAAATTAATTGAAATAATTATATATAGATTTAAAAGATAATTATGACAAAATACAGTCTTGCGAAGTAAATTAAAGAATTATTTACGAAGAGTGGATTAATTTGCATATCTGGATTATTTAGGTTATTATGCGTTTTATATAACTCTTGACCGGATATCCGGATTCTTTGCATTTAACTATATAAATCCGGTTTTGAATTAATCTTCAAACTGCGGACCTTCGCGCATATATAATACGCAGCATTATAGTTATAACAGAGAAAATATATAGAATAGTATAGTGCAAACGAACCCTTTTATATAGTTTCTAAACAGTTGATTTTTTATCTGCAATATAAATCACGCAATAATAGAATTAAAATAATAATTTTATACTTTTTTTTATACTTTTAAACTATCTTTTAAATATTGATGTTTTAAATCTTATTTTTAAATAATAACAAATTAAATTGTTTATATCTGTTACATTTGTTTCATCAATTTTTATTTATATATCCTGAAACATCCAAAAACGATTTTAATGAATACATTTGAGCAATATTTGATTGAATTAAAAACATTAATTACTTTTTAAACAAATAATAATAAAAATCTGTTTATTTCAAATTAAAATGCCATCTATATAATTATAACAATTTTTTAATTTAACTATATTGTATCGGACCCCTTTTGCTAATTTAATGGAAGGAAAGAATTATTAGTTAATACGATTTAAATTATAAGTCAATTATTCTGTATTTCAGTAAATCTAATCTAAATTTCAAGATATACGCTTCTAATTAAATTATTATTTATATGTATATATATATATAATATGATATACAATCATGTTTCAGTGTATAAAATATAATATTAAACGTAACACAATACACTATTTTAAACCTTCATTTGTTCATATGTTTGGTAAATTTCGCAAATATCAGCTGACCTTGATTTCATCGATTTTTTAGGGCAACGGGAATAATGTCTCATTTAAAAAACCGGACTAAACGTTTAAACCAGAATTTATATAGGATAATTATTTACAAAATTAATTGTTAAAAACATAAACGTTATAAATAATTAAATACTTATGGTATATTTTATATGAAAATACAATATAATATTTCTTAAAACAAAAATCATTTTTATTAATCAATCATTTATGTTTTATGTTATGCTTTTTCTAATTTATTATATTAAATTATTGATACGCTTTCACTTTTGACGTGAAAGAGAAAATATGCCGTGCTATATAAAAATGAATATCGCAGAGATTTATTAGTCCGTATATACAAATTATAAAATATATGAGTCTATACCTTTTATATCTTACGCGTTACAAGAATTACACGGTTAATTTTCTAATTGCGCATTAATAATAAGAGGCATTATACAATTACGTTATGATAACTGTTTATACCTTCACTATATAATTAATTCGCTAATACACTATATCAACTGTTGATTTATAAATTTGTCCATACTTTAACCTTCGCACTGAAAGAAAAAATATGTACAGTAATCGTGGGATGGTTTGGTTGTTAATGAACGTTTTTGTACATTAATATAGTAATTGATATTCTATATAAATGATAATATCTGTCATATAGATATATATATGCAATTCTATCCTGCAATCGTTATAAAATATAGTAAATTTTACACTCATATTTTTTCAATATATAACTGCAAAAAATGTCATATAATTATGTAATAATCGTATCGTTACAAATTATTATTATAACGTATCACATATTATTCTAACGTATCAATACCAGTATAATGACATAAGAGAAAACCTAAAATTATTCCCCTTAGATTTTCCGATCGTTTCATTTAATCATTTAATCATTTCATGTAGCGCAATTATTCGCAGGTAAAAATAAGCACAACTCGTATATGTTCTAGATACATATTTATTTCTAATGAATGTTAAATTACATACTCTATACAACACATAAAATATACATAAAATATCATAATTATAAAATCACTATTAACAGACGATTAACGCAGCAAAATTACCCGTCGCAAAGATCGCGCCAAATCGTCTCGAGTTTCGTCGCGTATGAAATGGCGAACACCATGGAAGCAACGAAACGCGATCGAAATGGTCCAAGATGCCCCGCGCGCGATAAAGCAGCACCCTGAAACAGTGGGACGCGATAGCCGCGTCTAAGAAGCGCGCTTAAGTAAAAATCGAAACGACACGCCGGTCCTTTCAGGCAGCGTCCCGCGAGTCATTATATCAAAGGCAAAAGTATTTGCCTGGGCGACGGCGAACAACGAAAACAGAACGCGCGCGCGGGGACATCTCGTCGGTGCGCGCAAGACGAGAGAGGAAAGCGATTGCGTAATAAGGGGGAATCCAGCGGGGTATTAAAGAGTGGCAGAGATACGCGCGCAGGGGTTTAAAAGAGCCATTGTGCGAAAAGAATTGGACAGCGCTTTCTGGCGCGCCTTTGCAGAGGGGGTTCGTCGCGGCCCCCGGGCGAACCGGCGCTCTAAGAAGGGGGAGCACCGTGTGTGAGTGTGCGCGCCACACACGCACACGCCGAACGGACGCGCACTCAAAGGAAAATCGATATGCATGATTCACGCACGCGAGAAACCATGCGGGGAAGGGCGAGCGAGTGCTTGGTTTTTAAGCCGGCGGGAGGGGGAGGGGCGCGGAGGGGTCGCGCTTCTCCCTCGTCGTATGTGCCCCGGCGCGAGGGGACTACCGGTCGGCCCCTTTACGCTCGAATACCCACGAACGCGCGAGCGCGCGCGCGCTCGTGTTTACGCGCAAAAATTATTTCGTTGCGCGCCGACAAAACGCCGGCCGGCTCGGATAAACGGTTGGCCGATTTTCCGGGCCGCGACCGTCACAGGTCGCGGGGGAGCGAACACGAAGCGACTCGGCTTTGGTCGGATTTTGACGGACGCGTTCGCGAGATATTGGAAACCGCTCGTTGCGTTTACGCGACCGAACGTCAGTCGCCGAAACCGACCGCGAAATCGACGCCGAAAGCAACTAGTATATATATATATATTAGTCTAGTGGAGTAACAGCGTGCGCGCCGGTCCGCCAGTGTGTGCGCAGAAATGGGAGTGCGCGCGCGCGCTTTGTACACGCAGCGCGTACACAACACGTAGACCAAACACGCGTGGCACGATACGTAATTCTATACAAACGCACAGGAGGGGTATTCCTACAATGCCAACCCCCTCGGTCACTCGATCAGTCGTGTCCCGAGTCCTACGCCGCTGTAAACCGGCCCGTAAACGCGTTCCGCGCGTCGTCGTCCGCGGCTCCGCTCGCCGGCTAATCGCCGGTCGTTGTCGCGCGCGTTTTTCCGCTTTTTCCGCTTTCCTTGGGTCGCGCGCGCGCGCGCGCCGCTCTTTCAAAGTCGGCCGCGCGCGTGCCTTCCGGCCCGATCCCGAACCGAGTTTCGCGCGCTTTTGTGCTCGCCTTACCCCATCGCTCCTTGTCCGACAGTTCTTTTCGCTTCGGACCGCAGTCAGTCGCGACAAATTGTGCAACGGCTTTCGGTTCGGTTCGAAAACGCGAACATACGCCTGGCGTCGATTGTTATGTCGTTGTGAACTATGTTGGTGATTCGTGTTTTTTGGTTATCGGTACCAAGTTCGCCGCAAAGCACGCGGTAAAATACGCCTTCGAATCCGGATCGTTCGGTAGTTACAAACCCGAATCGAGTCCGATGGAAGGTTTAATTTTTTTTTAATTCAATTCAACTGAAGATGACGATTAATGACGTTCTTTTGGTGGTCGCGATGACATTCAATTATTCCGTTTCAGTCGACTCGAATTCAATCTTACATATTCAAAATTGTGTCCGGAGTCATTGATAAAGTAGCTAAAAGGCGCCGGTGATGTTTTTTAAAAGTAAATCCGAGTAATCGCAGGGAAAGAAGGTAATTTTGAACGCCGTTAGTATTAGTTGTAATTATTATAGAGTCAAATTTCGTTTGCCGCCGACACTAATGGAACTGATATATACGCGATCGATAGTGTCAAGGCAAAAATATTTGATGACACAGGCTGAACTGCGTGCACGCGGTGGACCGTGGCAAAAGGTAAAAGCCCTAGTTTGCGTTATTGATGACCATATTTGTGTAAATTTTGGGACTCGTTTGAAGCAATTTCTTATAACTAACGATGTTATTGGTAATGACTATTTTGTACCTTTCCTCACACTGTTATCAGAGTGTCAAATTTATTTATTTATTTGTTTAAATTAAGTATTGACAACGTGACACCGTCATCTATGAAAAAACCGTTCGGCTTATTAGTGCATCGTAACAAGTGTATAAGATGAAGTCCTTAGAACACGTGCTTCAGCGCTGCTTGTGTTGTGGAAATAGTAAGACAAGACAGTCAACGTATTATATTATATATTTTGTATCCATTATTTTGTCATTAAATAAGATTAATAAACAAAAATTGATATGAAATATAATTATAAAATCGGGTAGAGTGAACTGTGGTAGACCGTAATTCCATTAGGTTAGAATTTATGACAAAATACAGCAAAAATTGCAATTATTATGGTATTTCCTATCTTCTTTTTCTTCTGTCTTCCGTCTCCTTTTGCTTCCTAAACTCCTTGATATTTTGAATACAAACTATATAGATATATTCTGTGTTATTTTTTCACGTAGAGTTTAAATGATTCAAAAATTCAAAAAAATGTAATAAATTCCAATTGTAAATAATGAGAATTATTTAATGTTTGTTTTTTGCAGTATAAATTATTGTAAATTTAAGATTTTAACTCCTAAAATAAATCGACATTTTTAATCATTCACATATTTTTAGTTTAAATTGTTAATCTCACTCTTATTAAATAAAATGTTCTATTCTTCTAGAGTAATACTCTATTACTTGCTCGCAATAGGAAATATTGAAAAAAAAAATATTAATTTTAAAATTATAAAAATTAAATTACAAATATTAACCAAATCTGTGACATTGATAAAAATGTTAAAAAATAAATATAGAAATCTAATTTAAAGTTTGGCAATAGTTTGACAAAGAAACTTTGCTAATTAAAAAAAAACCTACCGTACTCCAACGATATTAACGACCGTCAATGAACTTCATTTACACATCAAAGTATATTTATTTCAAAAAAATACAAAAGATGCTATACCTTTTTCTGAATATTTTTCAAAATCTAAACAGATCAAGCTTTAGATTTAAAGCAGTTTAAGAATATTCTTTGCAGTTTATGCAATGTTTTGTCAGCAAACGCGTTGAAAAATATTATTCGTCTAACGCTCTACTAAAATTATTCATGCTAATTTTTACGATCAAATTTCTCTCTATGTTGTTCCACACTAAACACCATTAGACTAAACATTAATAAAGAAGTTTTTCAAGAATTGAGTGATCTGATCAAACTTTTGATACAGTTTTAAAAAATTGTTGAAAATAAGTTGACGAGACAATAGTTAATAACTCTCGAATTATTATATTAATAAATATCGACGAAGATGAATATGTAAATCAAACATATAGTTATCGTTCTCGTCGAACCAGCTGTTGATTTTGTGGATTCAGTTGTTAATCTTACGGAACCAATTTTGGGCTTAGTGATAAACGGAGCAACGAGTTAGTGAAACAAAATTTGAATCTTTGGCCTTAAACGGTTTTGCGAATACTCGATGACCAATGAAAAATATTAGTTATCAAAATACAATGCTAGTTGAAAAAATGGTAACCAATTATTTAACAAGGAATTGTTATATAATTTTATTTTTCTACAATTATTAAACTTAAAATAATAACTTAAAGATTAATATTAATTGAATAGTAAATCAAGATAATTCGAACTATATTACTTATTTAAAATTTTGAAATGCAATTAATCATCCACTTAGTGTTCCACTAGTATTTAACAAAACTATATTTTGGCCAAATCCTAATAATGAAGGAATACAAAAAATCGTTAACTATAAAACAAAATATCAACAGTTGTTATTTTGAAAATGTATACACTGAGAAAAATAAAACATGAAAAATTACTGTTTATAATACTAATTTACGGCCATATGATACAAATCGTCAAAATTTACTGTTTAACAGCAAAAAATGAAGTTATTTACATAGAAAATTAAAAACAGTAAATTTTGACGATTTGTATATATAGCCCCAAACTAGTGTTATAAACAGTAATTTTTCATATTTTATTTTCTCAGTGTGGGTACGAAAGAGTCAGAGAAGAAAAGAAGTTGAAGAGAAAGTAAAAATAAGTAGAAGAAGATTGACAAAAAAAAACTGCAAAATTAATGACAATTCAAACGAAAGCAGCTAAGAACAATCATTAGAAGAAAAGAAAAACGGATGATAAAATTGAGCAAAATAAAACAACCAAATAATAAATCTAAAAAAGTAGACTTGATTATCGAAATATTATATTATGTAATTTGTGTATTTATTTAAATTGTTGCTTAATAATAAATTGAAATGTTAATAAAAACATAAAAGATTTATTATTAATTTTAAAATAACATTTCAACTCTTATTGATTTCATTGATTGACGTTTCTTGACACGTTGCTTCGTTAATTTCTTCAAAATTAGGTCCTTTTTATACAATGTACCTATCACTAATGTGGATAGACACTGATACAAATATGGTCACAATTTTAATTCGACTAACCCAAATGGGCTTTGCGCATCAATATATGTATACACACTGAGAAAACTGAAACATGAAAAATTACTATATTTAAAATACGATCTTGGACTTTTAAGCGATAAACCATAAAATTTGGTCTTTTTAGCAGAAAAAATTACGATTTTTACTTAGAAATTGACTGCTTTATCTGAAAATATTACTGCTAAACATAGTAAATACTCCACTGTTTTTCTCTTAAAAGTCCAAGCTCATATTATAAATAGTAAATTTTCATATATAATTTTTCTCAATGCAAATTTATCAATTACCATATACATTTATATTCTCGAATTACAAACGAAAGTTCATTTTCCGATAAAGCGAACTTCACACAATTCTCAATCACTCATCCGCGGTTCATAATATTTGCACCAATGTCAGTGGCGGACTTTTCAACTTACAATAATTGGGTCTTTTACCTTAAGTCGGGGACTTCGATGCCGGGAAAAGCGACGCGCGGCGTCGATCGTTATAGTGTCACTTCTTTTTCTCTTTTATATTATAGCCTTTCTAATGTTTCTCTTAAATTGGCAAATTTATGCAATTGCGCGGAATTTTCTTTTCAAAATAGAAACACGCTTGCAATTTCACTGCTGCATAGAAAGGTTCGATTTTAATCAAATGATATGCATTATTGTGACGTGCGTTCGGTCGCTATAAAAAGTAGACTTTATTAATCGTATGTCGCATTAAAGGAAACTTGCTGGAAGGCGTTAAAGTCACCGTTCGCCGAGATAAAATGACAATAAAAATGTAAGCCAAACACCGGCGATGATGTAAAGCCGCGCAGTCGATTGAATCATCGGCCAACGATGAGTTATCGCGGCTCGTTCGAACATAAGGTTATCGTAACTGCGTTATTATACTTTATCTCTCTTGTTTCTCATTAAGTTGCACACTTACATGCAAAGCAGGGAAAAATAAATCGAGAGAAAACGATGCCGGGCTCTGCGGTCGGCTGGATCTGGTGACGAAATAAGATACGCCTGGGACTCGAAATAAACAAATAGTAACCTCGCGTTTTTGCCGCAATGATGGAAGCTGAACCGATATTGCTTCAATACAGATTTAACGCAAATAATAACGTTTGTCGCGTGCGAACAAAAAAAGGTTATCCCGCAGAGAAACAGTAGAATTCAGTCGCAAAAATGTCAAAAAATTACTCCTGTGTGGCATCACGTGACAACGCGGCAGCCGCGTGCAGTTCTTTTTTTATTTGGTATTAAGGCGAATTTCAGTTTTTTTGTAGTCCTTTGGTTTGGACGCGCTTTAGCGTGCAGTTACGATAAACGTAAAACTGTTTTATACGATTTCATCAACAAATAGAGTTACACTTATTGTTTCAATTCAGCGTTTCGTATTGTGTTGGTGCGATAGTGAGTTTGTGATGGAAAATTTCTTTTTAAAAAGTGTTCAATTATTACGCGAGTGAAATCAGTATTCTAAGCTCACATTGACACTCCTGTTCTTTAATAGAGGTCATGAATTCGTGTTTAATTTGCCATAAAATCATTTGTATGTGGCATTAAATTGTTCAATTGTATTTAGTTTTTTTCACTCCAACGATTACATTCTGCAGCAAATTAATTTATTTTAATTATATTGATGATTTAAAACGCGAGGAAACAATGACGATTAATCGGAAGTTTAATTAATTAGTTTTTCGATCAATGATAGATTTTTTTCAATATGTATCTAAGTTATAGAAAATATATTTGTATTTCAACACCTGTACACTGAGAAAAAAGTTGTCATAAAAATTGCTCTATTTTTAATTAGTTTTACCATATTAACTGGAAACGCTGGCATAAAGAATATTTATATAATTAATTACCAGCCATCTGTGTAAATTTAGAATTAAAATTTGTGCTTAGAAAAAAAATAAAATAAAATAAAATAAATAAAATTTTCAGTTGCATAATATTTTTGATCATAAATTCTATGAAATAATGATACATATTGTCTTTAGGTTCGCATTGTCATACGTATCGTAATTTTTGATGAATTTTTTGTCTCATTGTATATAGATGTGTATATTATAATGCGCTATAACATTTTTGAAATTTATTATTTTTTGTTCATTTTAAAAGGAAATTTCTTTAATATATATAAAGTGGAATAATAGAAACCAAAGTTATTATTATTGTAATAAAATGCAATCGTAAAATTAGAACATTACTTAGTATATGGTCCGTGTTATAAAAATAAATTTTGTTTATTTATTATATATTGATTTAGTAACATTATATCTCGGTATTGCTATACGTACTTAAAAATATTTTCCATGTATTTTTAGAATAATATTTTTATCCAAAGCATTAAACGTTTTAAAGTTATATATATTATAACGAAAAATTCAGGAATGACATAAGCTTAAAATAATTGTATTACATACGCAACGTGTCACGCAGGTATCGTATTTAACTTAAATTCAATATATTTGAAACTAAAAATTATGAGTCTTGATAATTTATTTTTTATATGTTTGTATGTAGTAAATAATATATTAGCACTACATATAATAATATTGCATATTAAGATTATTTTAATAGAATAATATAAAATATTACAAATTATTTTAGCAATACATTATATTTAATTTAAGAGTTATGTCTTTTGCAATAGTGCAATTTTATTTATTTATGTAATAATAATAAACAAAAAAATTGTGTAATAGAATTTAGAATTGGTAAGTAGAATACAACGTGATTCAAAATCCAATGACTGAAAAGAACGTTATACATATTAAACTATTACACTGAGAGAAATAAATGACGAAAAATTACTATTTATATCATTAATTTGGAACCATGAGAGAAAAAGCATAATATTTACTGTTTTTAAAAGAAAAAAGTTTATTTATTATTAAAAGTATATTCATTTATTTCTCTCAGTGTAGGTATTCACGAATAACGTTTATTAAATTTAAAATTAAGAAATTATAAATTATAATTATTTGTAATATACAATCCTTTATTTGCCGTTATTTAATAAAAACTTAGCATACATAATGTAAAATATTTTGTGTGCTTTATTTTCAATATCAAATTATATATGATTATAACGGAAAATGACGAGTTTCACGTCATCGAGCGCCAAAATGTATGTTAAAGTTTGATGTGAACTTGTGACTTTTGTATGAACGTACACAAAGAAATATTTTTCATGCGTTCTAAGTATGTAACTTTATATTATAATTTATTAGTAAAATGTATATAAAATTATGTGGTATATTATATGCAAGGATTCATAAATAAAAAGAAATTTTTTATATTATCTGATCTATTAAAAATGTCGTGAAATATATTTGTAGACAACAAAATATTTACACTTTATATTAAAAATACTTTCACTTACTTGAATATATAATTTTTATAGACAATAGACAATTATTAGTATAATATTCTAAAATAAAACAAACTTTTGTGGTAGGAAATGGAACTTTATTTTTAATTTAGTTTTGTTCAGATTTTTTGAAAACACGATTTTCAAGTTCGTTATGATTAATTTCATGATTCTTTTTCATTTTATTTGAGCTTACTTCATCACTATTTTATATTAATTTTATAATAATTCATGCATATATATTTAATATGTACATTGTTAGCTCAAGCAATAAAGTTATTTCGAAGTAACATAATATATTTTTAAATGTTTATAATTGAAACTAATTACAATGTCGGATTAACTAATATATACTCCAAGTTTAACATTTATATATATACACAAATATATTTATACTAACTTTATTTTAGTTTAATTAAATTTGGTAAATGCTTATTATATATTTTTATTAATTGACGTTTTACTTATTTTATTACTATTTATAAAACAAGTGTTATTATTATATATCACGTTAGCGATTATTTGAAAACTAAACTAAAATGTAGTTTAAATTTTATGTAAATCTTGTCACCCTCACTTAATATCCATTAATATTTAAGAAAGCAGACCAAGTCAATTACTTTTTATTAATTCTTAATTTGGAATATTTATTATTAATACACGAATTTGTGTGAATATTAAAAGTTAGTTTTTGTATATATTAGTTGTTTTTGTTTGCACTACGTTTTTATTTTTAAATTTAACAAAAATCTAATTCCAGTATATACTTAGAATGTTTTTTTTATTAAGAAACTAAAATTAAATAAATTATTGGATTTGTATTTTTTTAAAAATGAAAGCTTGTTCAGCAAGAATAAATCACTTTTGTTTTACTTTCTCGGACTCATAAACAGCTTGTAGTGTAATCAGTTTAATAG
>JABFQC010004966.1:0-12110 GCA_022817085.1 Psilanteris sp. ZL-2020 | reverse complement strand
GACTGCCGAGTTTTGTTTAGACTCAGTTAGAAAACAACCGGGAAAAGAACGAGTCGAATTAACGCGCATACCAGTATATTTTAAGAGTAATTATATATCAGTTGTTAAATAAAAGTTATATTGGTCAGAATTATCATTTTAAAAAATATATTTATACCATAAAAATGTAAACTATTTCATTTAATTTAACAATTTTATAACGGAGCGTTACATTTTAAAGCCAATAATTTTTAAATGTTTTGATTTAAAAATTTTATTTAAGAGTTATTCGCGTTTGAAATATTACGCAAGACAATGAATCATCCGGTTGGAACATATCATATCGAATTTATAATAACCACACTTTAAGTCAAAAATAGCACGCAAAATAAATAACGATCATAGATGGGAAGCATTATACTTATATTTACAAAATTCCAATTCAAATAGCATAACGATAATGTTCACGTTTGTCTGTACTTTCCATATACTTCGGTTAATTCACGAATGCTTTTTGAAACGCACGCATTCGAACGTAAAATAAATACTTTTAAACCTCTCACTCAAAGAATGCAAATATTTTAAATATAAAACAATCAAATATCACTAGCGACTTAGAAACCAAAGTAACTAAAGAATATACTCGAGTTAAAAAACGTCAAAATAACGTCAATCCTCATCAAATCATTTACTCTCAAAATTAAAAGTTCCCTCGTTCCCATCTTTGCATCGAAAAACAAAAAAAAAAACGCCACTCGCACATTCATCCACGTAAACAATCGAACTTAATTCCGCTTTGTATCCGAATTTGTGCCAACCTGCGGATCCTGCGACGGACCCGCGTGCAGTGGTTGGAAGAAAACGGTCGCGTCACCAGCGACGGTCAACGATTCGACAAATTGCCGCGCGCTCTGAGTCTCTCCTACAGGCCGGAGGTGAACCGCCACAACGTAAGGGTGCCAAGTCTGAGTTTGTGCCTGAAAAGTTGCAATAGCGAGACCCGGATCCGCGATAAAAAGCTCGAGGACGGCGGTCGTCGTCGTCTGGCTGAAGTCGTCGACGCGCAGTCGATCCTGAGTCGGTCGAAAAACGCCTTGATTTCGGACAAGTCGCGCTTTATCGATAGCCTGAAGCTCGACTTGAAACCCGACATCGACGGCCAATCGGACCGGATCATACGGCCGCTGGGCCGAAGCGACTTTTGGCAAGCCGCCGGTATGCTGGAAGGGAAGTCCAAGAGCTTCGTACTCCCGGATCGTTGCGTTCACCGATCGGCGCCGCAAATCGGGCCCCGATCGACTCGATCCACCAGACTAGAGGACCTGTCGTCCTTCCTGCCATCTATGCCGAGCTCTCGCAATCACCGTCATCATCGCATTCCACCTTCTTCTTCCACTTCTTCTTCTTCTTCTTCCAGCACCACTCATATCACGCTACCAACACCTACTTCGAACGCTAAGACATCACCTTCACGGGTTAGAGGCTGGCACCAATCGTCCGATAGTAGACTGCACGCTATACCCGACACCCTTTTTTTTTCCTACAAAGTAGCGCGCGATTTATTTGTCTCCTGTGGACGTTTTATTTCTCGGAGTTGTTCTGGCGAAAAGCTGTGGACACTGGGAAATCAATTGTTCTTTCGATTTACGTAAATCAGACTTTGTTTGACGAGGGAAAAGATGCTTCGGAATAATTCTTTATGGTTCATGGCAAATATATTGGGAGAGGATTTAAGATTATTTATACCTTGTAATTATAGGTGAATTAGATTGAATGACTAAAAGGAAAATAATTGGTTGGAAAAGTGATTTTAAGGAGGGAACAATTGATTTCTCTTTGGATAAAACGGTTTGGTTCGTGGTAAATGTTTATCATATTTTATGTTATTCATAAATGTGTGTTGTAGACATTCTGAAATGTAATTTTTAAAAATACTTTAAGGTTTTCAAATACATATGCAATCCACTGTATTTTAGGTGATTATGTTGTATGATCATTAAATTAAAAGCTGTATGTAAATAACGATACAGTTTGTCGAAGTTATACAAAAGCGAGACTTATTGTCAATTATTGTTTAAAGCTAACAATTTGGGGATATTTTAATCATTCCATAGGAATAAAATTATATACGTACATAGACATTCACTCATAACTAATGTTTAGAGTAATTATTGTTCTTGTAATACTTTCACAATTAAAATTCATTATCATTCCATCAAATTAGATAAATGAAATTATCAATAAAAATTATCACATATCCTATCCTTTCTTTAAAGTTTCTCCTTTTTTTCAAATTACTTTTACGATAAATTTTACATTAAAGAATTTCCTCGATGACATACATTTTGTATACAACGTAATATATCCTTTTTAATATAATATATGTGTTATTGTTAAAATTTAAAATTAAAACAACTGTATCAGTTAACAGTTAGCCACAGTTATAGATGCATATATTGAAAACGTAAAAAAAAATTACATAATATCAAACTTTAAGGTATTTGACAAAAATATTTATTATTATTTTATGTTTTTAAACGTATTTATCACATATTTTGTACGTATTTGCACGACCTGTTATCTAGATTTATGTAAACAGAATATTTTGAAAGCTATATAGGTTATTATTTTTAAATAATTACAATTTGTCAATTATAATTTACTTTTAATAGATTAATTATTCTATAAAACGTAAAAATAATGTATAAAGTAATATAATGTATTAATTAATATTACAAAAAGTTGATCATTTCATACAAACTAAATTAATATCACATTCATTGAATGCTGATGAAAATTATAAATTCTTGGTAGATTAATTGCTCGTCTAGTATATGATTTAAATTGCTTTACACATAGGAATCTCAATTGTATTGCTTATAATACTATCAAAGTACAACTTGATTAACAACGTAAACGATATCTTTTAGAGTTTGGTCATAATTATTACATGTTATTCATTAAAAAAATTAAAAGCATATCCAAGTAATCATCTTCCTAAATATAGCACGGTTATAGGAAATGCATGTTTCATTATAAATGTTGTCATTAATATACGTGTCAATATCCCTCATTTAACATGACAAGTAAAACCATTTGTATTTATTTTTCAGCAATACGAACAACGCAACACAAGCGCGCCTAAATCTTACATGTCACAGTAAGTACGATCGTGTTATTTATTGCTTAATAACGAAACTTCTTAATCAAAATTTATGTTAAAATACCTAATAATACACTGCAAATATTTCGAATAATATTATTCGAGTAAAATGAATATACAAATCATGAACAATTATCTATATATATTAAAATGGATATGTTATTAATTCAAATTCGAAATAATGTATATATACTAAGAAACGAATAATTTGTTTTAACCATTAACAGAGCGCTTAAAGAGTCGGGTTACGAAAGCGATTCGACATTAATTTTTCGACGACGAGAGGATGTCAATCCACTGAGCCCTTTGGAGCAACGACTGGCGTACAAAACTGTACAAAGGGGTGGTGACGTACCCCTTCACGGTCTTCGTAAGCCTGCACCAGAACGCCCCAAAGGTGAGTAAATACGAATTCTGTGAGAATGAAAATATAACGATTAGCTTGACACAATGCATTATCTCCTATAGCATTATATTTTACTATAATTCAAAGGAACTTTATGAATGATGCTCTTCTCGTATAATCGTCATCTTCTATATTAATATTTCGCAACTAATAACAAGTTATACTAATCTAGCATGTCGACGTATGTCAAGGTTGGTAAAAATTCATTAAATTTTAATTCCATTTTTTTCTTTATTTTTTTTAATCTATTTTTTCATATTTTCTGTAGCACAATTGCAATATCTATTGATACTAGCCGCATGTTTTTCTACATTATACCATTTATGACATTGTTTTCACTTTATTGCACTGCTCTATCTGAGATCTATCGATATTGGACTACCAGTTTTGTATTATCACAGTTTTCGAATTTGACACGTTTTGCGCCAATTGCACTATCACGAAGAGGATTACTGACACGCTATGTCTCAATATGTCACCATACCGGCTTTATTTTGGGCGAAGGGTTATTGTTTAATAGCTGACGGTCGTACGTTGTAACCAGAGCATGTAAACAAATCTGTCCACAGACGATTCGGAGATTGAATACTTCCCTATCTCGCCAACCCTAACCAGGATACGCGTGCACAGAAAGAGCTGTGCGACGCCAACTGCTGGATCACCAATGATACGTAATAAAAAGCCCATGCCGTCAATGGCACCAACCTTCAAACCAAAAAGCATTTTCTCGAATCAGATTGGTTCGGCGAAGGCGCCATTTCCGCCGACGAGAAAATCGTCTCGGAATAACGAAACGTTGAAATTGTTCGCCAACTCGTGTGAGCTAAAACCGCACCCGACTCGTCGACACGAGCAGTGTTTTATCAAGGAGAGTTCCGCGAAATTGAATTCCAATTCAGACAGGCAACGAAGAGAAGACATTCAGAAAGGCAAACCAGGGACACCTTTGTTGGGTCCCTTGAACCGGTTGACGTCAGATATCGTTAAACGAAAATCCGAACCTTGTATCGTAAGGAGCACGTTTACCAGTGAAAGAATTAAAACGTCAGCCAATCGAGTGGTGCACTGCGCGCCAAAAATATGTAAAGAAGTGCAGGCAAAGGCTTGCAGTTGTAAAGAAAAATCGGTACTTAGAAAGACGGTTGTAAAGAGTTCTTTAAGTCCGTCCAAGAACACGACGGATACTACGATTTCGTTGATTAAAAAAAGGCCGGAGGTGCTGGTTTGCAAACGAGACAGTTTAAGATTGAAGAAAATAAAAAAGGAACCTTGCACCAAAATAGGCAAGTTACAGGCTGACCTATCTTCGCCGACGGAAGTGCAGAAAATTTTGCAGAAACAAAGAGAGAAGGACGTCAAGGAAGGCAGATCTAAACCTACGCCTTCGGGGATTGTCACGAGGAGCAATAGAACGCTGCTTTGTTCCAGCGAAACAAATGGAAAATTAAAGTCCGAAGAAGCGCCGTTAAACATCCCGGCGTCAATAACCAGTAGAGCGCACGGAATTTTGCAGAAAGCGTCGGACAAACTAAAGAGTAAAATTAAAGCTTCGACGGTTACGCAGGAACTAAACAACAACACAATTAATAACAACAATAATACTAAGCGAAAGCGACCGAAAGAAAAACCCGAAACAATCACGAGATCGATTGTTCAGAAACCAGAGACTATTCATATCAATCCTGATTGTCGAAACAAAAGGCTGGATAACAAGAAGAAATCGATAAAGGAAAGAACTTTGAAATCTGTTTCGGCCGCGTCTAAAATAGTCTCTGACAAATCTAAAAAGAGTCTTCTTTCTGCAGATGCTAAGTTGACGGTCGATCGATTGAAGGAACATCAAGAAGCAATGAAAACGGACACTTTCTTTCGACATTTATTCTTGAAAAATTTGTCACCGATTCCATTACAAATAATCAAAAATTCGGCAGTTTTAGAACGCGTTCGAATGTTTCAAGACTTGGCTAAAGTTAAGTTCCAATCCGAGCCTTCGTTAAGGGCTCTGGTCGTTTATTTAGCTCAGAAAAGGCCAGTGTCGAATTCCAGATTTAAAACTTGGGAACGAGACAGTCTGTCATCCAGGAGCTCCAGTCCGTGCGGACGATCGATACTCCCCATGTTTTGCAAATTTAACAGCCTTTTCCGCGTAGACGAATTTGGGTCTTCGGGTTCCCTGCGAGGACGAAGCCCGGATTATTATCCGAACGTTGTGAAGGAACGCAGTTTAAGCGAGCCACCTTTGAAATCTCTTCCAGAAAAAGAAACTCTATCCTCGCGTTCTCCGTCTCCCACGCCGTCTTCTCCGCGATATCGTTTGCGAAACAAGCAGACTTCCGCGCTAAAAATACGCGCCAGAAGTACCGGTGACGTGGATGACGTGAAACGAGGAGTTGTTTTTGGATCCGACTTATCGATAACGCGAAGCACATGCTCGCTTTCGTCCGTGGAAAGAGAGGAGTACCGTCAATATATTCTAGAAATGATACACTCGAAGAAAAAATCAGATAAGTACAAAGACTTGCAAGACTTTTATGCGAGTCTAGAAAGAATGGGTGAGCTGGAAAAGAGAACGTCAACCGGTGACTTGAGACCGAGATTGAAAAATGAAGAGATAATTGATTACGACAGATGGAAAAAAGTGAGAACTGTGGAAAAAGCGGAAAAAGAGTTGAAAGCACTTTACGGTAAACTGAAAGAGGTACAAAAGGACAAAAACTTTATCTTCAGTACAACAGACGTGGAGCGTTTACGATGGCGCGGGGACTCCGGATTAAAGTGCAAAGAAAGATCAGTCGAAAATATTAAGGAACAGTTCCAAAAACTAGACGAAAGCAAAAGCGAATTAGACGCGATCAGACAAGGGGAAAACGAATTCAAGAAAGATACATACAAACCTCTTTGGCGAGGTATCTCAGTGGCTGACGTGGCAAAAACCATGACAAAAAAGGCCGTCGAGAGAAATGAAGCGGATCAGGCGAGTGTACCGATGTTGCAAAGGAGTCTTGGCGGAAGCAAAAGGTTCTGGAGCAGTCTTTCCACCGAACAAGTCAACAGTTTAAAAAATCAGTTAAACGAAATATACGGAAGTGACAAATCCAAACGGAACGCTTGCGCCCGTCGAAACGAAAAGGATTCGCGCGGCGCTTCAGCTTCTGATAAAGAATATGAAATCTACGTGCCTCCTCAAGTTCAGAAAGAAGACTCGGAAGAGCCTGGCAAAGGTTTGAACGTAAGATGCCACTCTATGATTGCTACTGAGCAAAATAAATTAGACGAAAGTGATGAAATTACGCAGAAGAAAGGTTCCATTTGTCATGCTAAAGGCTTAGAAAGATCTCATTCCGACCGAGTGGTTCAGTCGGCTATGACAGAGATAGAAAAGAAACGATTATCTTTAACGCTCGGGAAAGAAGTCCTCGATAAAATAATTAAAAAACGATCATTGTCTTCTATCACTCCTCGGGAAACCCGCGGCGCTACAGCCGCGGCGGTAAATAAGAGTGAAGCGCCGAACACGAATTTGCCGGCGAAAAAAGGGATCGATAAAAGCGAGTCCGCGAGAGAACAAGCGGATTACATTATTGTATTGACTCCAGACGAGTCTGCGGAATCGAATTCGCGCGTGGAAAGTGTCGCGGATCAATGGTCGAAGAAGCCGCCGATTTTAGCTATAGAAACAACGCACCATGAAAGCGCGTCAGTTACGAACGAATTTGACAGCGCAACGGACTCGGATAATTCGATTCGGACGATCATTGCGAACGAAGAGGTGCCGAAAAAAATAGAATATTTCGAAAACATGGACAAGGTGAGCCAGGTCCCGAAAGTGGGTAAATTAACGACGTCGCAAAGTTTCACGGACTTGAAAGAATTGTTCGGCGAATCGACTGTAGCAAAGTTCTCTACTCTCCCATTTTACGGCAACCGATCACGTTCGACTTCGCCTCAAATGGGCACGAGCGGAAGAAGAGGAAGAGGATGGAGTCCTTCCGGCTCGTCGGACACTGTAAACGCGCGACAGTTATTTCGCCGCTGCTCACGGGAGCGTGAATTCGAGAGACCACGCAGTGCCAGTCCGTATTGTGCAGGAACAGCGTCAAATTCGTCCTGCAGTCTCGAAAGTATTTATCAACACAGTGAATCGCCCGATCCGGAAAAATACTGGCAAACCTACCTGAAACTTATCCGCAATGGCACCGTGCAACAACTTCGCGCGAAATACGAAAGCCTCGACGATTTGTCTCACAACCGCGCCAAGTTCGCGATCTGCAACAAGAGGTTTCCGAGTGATCCAGAAATAGCCAGGAACATCCTCAACCGGGTCGCACAAGCCCACAGAAGCAATATCATCAAGGCCAAAGAAATCCCGGACGTGGCTTGGTTGCGACAAAAGTACGAGCCCGTGAGAGGACGCGCCAGAAGAAGAGGTAATTCGCCGCCGATCGGGCGCGTGCATTGGCGGAAGGAAGATCTGTCGATGCCGCACATCAACGTTATTAGCAAAATGGCAGAGTTGAAGGATTTGTCTGCCGGGACTAGTGTGAATTCGGTCGCCAGACAGGAGGAGACCAGGGAACTGCAAGCGAAAAAACCGGTTGGACGGTTGCGGGAGAAGTTCGAGAAGAGTTCGATTTTGGGTAAATTATTTACCTCGGCGCCGGACGTGCACGAATTGCGAGACGTGGCGCCGTATTTAACCGGTCAATGGGTCGCGCACCAGTTTCCCAACCGTCGGGACAACGCTCGGTCGCTGTCGTCGCCGCCCGAGCTGGAGAACCGGCACAAGGAAAAAGGAAAACGATTGAAAAAACTGGCGGAAAAATCGCGGTCAGTATCGTCGTCTCCTATTAGAAAACCGGTCTCGATTTTGAAACAACCGCAAGAGGAGTTTGACCCGAGCAAGCATAGACCTAAATTCAGATATCAGCCACCGCCGCCCACGGCGAAGTCCAGGAAGGAGTTCCGGTCATGGTGGCCATTACCGACGTACACCGCAAGGCCCACGGTGACTTTCGAAGGTCCGACATTTTCTCGTGATTATTAATATTTGATACGTTGAAACGCGAAACGATTCCAATACCGATAGATCGTAACCTATATGTTATGTGTGTACACTTGAGTCAAGTGGAATTTGTTTTTCACGATTCTTGTTTAGAGCGGCTAATTATTCTTTTTTCGTTTTTTTCGCTGATTTCGTAGAGTACTCGAATCCACCACCACCACCGCCAAAATCTCAGCACTACAGAGGCGACGGCCAAGGTAATGCGATCGACTAACATTTTTTCAATATTGTTGCGTCTTTTGTTAATTAATTAGTCCTCATTGACGTATGGTATATAATTGTCGACTACCGCTTTGTTTAGCGCGAATAACAAAGCGGTTCCATTTACCGTGATGCTTGCATAACTTCATCGCGACGAGTTATTTGCAAACACATTCTTAAGGGGAGACTTCAAAGCATCGCTGTTCTTATCACAGGAAGTTGTCAATTTATAAGATGTTTCTATGATTTTTCTTTTTTTCCACGTTTCAATTCAATTGATCCAATTCGGAATTAAAATCTTTAAAAAGCTTATGCTCCGCATGGAGAAAAGTTATATTGAAACATAATTAATAAAATATAAATTGTAAAATATGTACTTTTAAGTATCAATATATGTTAGTATAATATAAACAAAAAAGTAATAATTCCGTTAAAGCATATAATGATAATTATTTATTGATTTTTAATTACTTTCATATTATTTTAAAATCTCAAACATTTCTGTTTGTAAATAATAACTAATTTCCGGTAAAACTAAATTAAAAAAATTACAATACACCTACAAAAGTAGAATGCTCCACTTGAATCTATGTCAGAAATTATTTTTATTGCACGACATACAGTAATTTTAAATATATGTTCAAGTATCCCACTTTTACTATCTCACTTCATTCCACACAATTCAGATACCAATACAATTCTATCAATATAATTTTTCTCGATGCACTTGAATCGAAATTTATCTGTTTACTCCGGCTTAACGAAACATTACAATTTTGTGTTCAATACGTTGAATTTCTTAATCGAATTGAATCCACGCGCAGGTGATTAAACGTTCAGTCATAATCAATTTAAAGAAACCTTTGTTTATATGAATGTGTATTGAATTTCATACTTAACGTGAATAACCTCGCGTGTAACGCTGTCACGATAAAAGCATGCGTTTGATTGAAAACTAATATTTATTTGAAGTAAAATAAATATTCCAGGAATATCAGCATCAACAGTTATAACGCGTCAAGCATTTCTGAAGTAATTTATCCCGTGATACCACCGGAACGTAATTTACTACCGGAGCAACAGAAGTCAATTTCTGGAACATTTATTTGAATATAAAATCACGCTTTACGTATTGAATTATTCGAAATGTATACCATTGTCCAGCTTTGAAATCGAATGCCATCAATGTTTGCATCGTGTAGCGCACAAATATACTCTGCTCGCATGTTAAATATAAACTGATATGTTTAAAAGTATTTAAGGATATGTTGTTTGCGATGAAACGAGAGTTGTCCGTCGCAAATACAAATGTCTAAGGTTTAACGAGACGTTTATTAATACTTCGGAAAGCATTACGCCCTTAATTGTGTAATAATGATTTACATCTCTGATGTAAAGAGATTACGCCGAATTTATAACATCAACGGTCGTAGAAAAAGAATTACGCGTGGCGTTTAGCGGATAATAATAGCAATTTAGTTTCTTGTCACATATCTCGAGTGAAACGGAGACGTAGTAAATACTTATCGTCGCGCGGAATCTATACCTCGGTTACCTTACTGGAATCATCGTTTGAAATAGATGCGTGACATTGATATTACGATATTACTTCGCGTAACATAATCATGAAATTAAGAAGCTGCGTTACATTATACGCAGGTCATGGGTAAACGCTTGAAATTCTTAACACGACAATTGTGTTCGATCGAGTAAAAGAGCACGGACCAATGCGCGGCTTATTAAACAACGAAATAAATGTCGTCATTTGGTTGAGTCATGGTATTCGATTTATTATCTTTACAGGCTTGTCAAAAATTGAATCCATAATGGTTCGAAACGTTGTATTGTCATTTTATAGGATTACATAATATTTGCGAAATGAATCATGGAAATTGATTATTTCGTTCTAATTATTCTATTTGTCCGTGGGAACTATTACAGGGACAATAAAAGCAATAATTTTGTGCGATGCTGAACAAATTTGAACCAATTGATGGAGCAGTTTTGTGCGTCACGGTTATGAAATTATGCGCGCTTTCGTTTTCGAAAATTCACTTTTCCGAATAAATTCGCGATCGCGAAACAATTGGAACGCGTTTATCATCCGAACGGACGACGCCACCGCCGAACATTATAATATTTTTCCCAAAGCTAAACGTCATTAGCGCAAAACAATAATGCCCCATTTTCCGCAAACTTTCAACAACATGCAAAAGACGTGTGAGCAAAGTCAACAAGCCAAGAAAGTACGGGCAAGAGCCTGGTATTACAATCATGAACGCGTCGTAAAGTTAAGATAGATAGACGCGCAAAAAAATTGCAAAAATCACTGCATCTAATTAAGTGATAATGAAGTAATTAATAATATTAGTATTGATATTGCGAGTACAGATTCGTTTGAAATTACGTAATTAATGTCATAATTTGTACATCGTGGAAGTGCGTTTTTTCATATTGCTGATTATAATTTATTCTACGAAATGTTAAAGAAGTTTTGCATTTGTAATGTTTGTATATGAGATCAACACAAATATGATCGTGACGGGACACGATTTTTAAAAACAATTTCCGACCTTAAAGAAAATCAAGAAGAATGTGATTTATCTAATCACGAATTATCTTAATTAAACAAGTATTCCATGCGATGAAAATAAAATGTGATTTTTGTCGAAAATTCAATTAATGCGTTCGATTTGTATTTATAACTTTTAATTTGATGTTATGAAATTAAAACAACTATTCGAATGAAAAGTAGTTAAAGATCTTTATCGAGTTTATCGCTTAACATTTTTTATCGCTTGTCGTATTTGATTATCTATTAGCAAGGTATATATTAACTAAATCCAATTATAATACTGAATAATATTTATCATATTTTATGAAATTATTAAATGTGAAATTTAAAATTAAACCATCCTGTAATGTCTGTTAAAATCTAGGATCAAGTGTGAAAATTCTGGGATTAGGATGATAAAAATTGAGAAAGGATATTGTGATTTAATAATAAAAATCAACATTAATAACACGCGTGACAAGTAAGAATCCAGATATTAAATTGAATATATCGCAGAAACATATATACATAATGCGTATATGCATAAACTTTTTGTTAATAAATATATACGTTACGTTGAGCTAAATAAAACTTTTTAAAATATTTAATATTATAGCACTCAACTGACTGAAATTGTTTTATTTTGTCATTCTATACTTTTAATTTAATAAAATATGTCTCTTATAAAAATAATACGTTCATTTATCAGTTTTATAAAAATACATATAGTATCTATATATATATG
>JABFQC010004965.1:0-12111 GCA_022817085.1 Psilanteris sp. ZL-2020 | reverse complement strand
TAGGTATGTGGTGAGATGCATGTTGGTTGGGTATAGGTTAAAGAGTGGTGCAAGTGTGATGTGTGCAGCAGTGTAAGGTTGGAAGGGGTTAAAGATGTATATAAAGAGGTTTATTTTTTGGTTTATTTATTATATTATTTTTTTTAATTTGTCTCTTTTTTTTTCTTTTTTTTTTTTTTTTTTTTTTTTTTGGTATTTTTAATTTATAAGTTTACAATAAAAATTCTTTCATATTCTTAAATACAAATACTATTGTGTTACAATTTTTATTTCTAGCAGCCAGATAACGGTGTATCATGAAATTATACACAACTTGTTCGAAAACGTATCTGAATTATTCGTGTCATATTTTACACTTTTTTTTTGTAAAAATGTGCTGGTCCCGACCCTGACATCTATACTGACCGATCTTTCAGCGTAACTTTTTTGCACCTTTATTGGACGACGAGATAAATACAAAAAGCTTGGAATGCAGATTTTCATTAAAATTCATCAAATTCAAAGCAAAGCAAAGTACATCGTCCCGCTGAGTAAATTTAGAATATAAAAATTAACGTATATTCAATATATGGTAAAACTACTAACTTATAAATATTTAATTTTTTATATTATTTGATAATTATATCTTTTTGATAGATTTGCAAAATAATTCACTTTTTGCTTCGATTGCAGAACATATTCACTTGATTTTAAATTAAGTGTAATTTAATTTGAAATTAAACAAAGTATAATGTTTATTTAATGATGATAATAAATTATGAAATACAATGACAGTGATTGCAGTTTTTAATGATTATTTAAGAAATTATATATTATAAAGCTGTTTGAATGGAAAAAAAAACAATCTTTGATTTTAAACAAGTTTTTTCAAATCATTTACAATTATTGGTTGGAGACTTTACATTCAAATATATGTATATTTTGATTCCAAATTAGTATTTGCTTTCAGTGAAGAGCCATTTTTGAACCAAAAAAGTTGAAATATGTATTAATAATCAAAAATGCAAATCTGCTGTCTAAGATATAAATTGAATTATTTTCAGGTGAATATCATTAAGAAAGTCTGTAATATTTATTTAGAGAAATCTAGTAAGTTTTTGTTAAATTAGCAGAATGAATGACCCCTGCGTCTAAATAGCAGAACAATAATTTGTCGTTTTTATATGGTTTTCTAATATAAAATGGTATTTTTCAATGACCAGAAAACTATGGATAGATCATTTTCAAGGGGTTTAATTTTGTTTTAAATGATGGCGATATTTTAAAAATGAGTATTTTTCTACATTTTTAAATGAGTTTAATATTATATTTGTTGACGAAGTACCAATATATTATAAATTATTAGTTAATTTGTAATATTATTTTCATTTGATGAATGTTTAATATTTTTAAATTGTTTATTTTTGTTTTTAGAAATTGAGAGAAAATAAGACATTCGAAAACAAAATTCATATAGTTTGCAATATTATATTTCAATTTATAATTCTAATTTAATTACGGAAATGAATGTAATTTTTAAATATTTTAATTTAACTTTTATAACACCAAGGTAAGTATATGATTACTATTCTAAGGAGCATGAAATGTGTACTTCAGCACATCCTCAATAAACATATTTATAATTTTGTTTAATAGATATACAATGTTTTCATTATTAATAAATATAAATTAAATAAATTATCCGTATAGATATAATTTTACATTAAATTTTGTGTTAATATTTAAAAAGATGTATCAATTCATGTCTAGTATGTGTTTCCATAAATAATTAAACATTTAAGAATAAAATGTATAAATTTAATTATTCTAATCTCATATTTAATACGTTTTAAATAAATGACGTTATATTTTGAAATAAAATTAAAATAAAAAAAGGAATTAAATTAATAATTTGTAAAATTTTTAATTTATTAGTCGATAAAAATTGTTCATATAAACCATGCAGTATACGTATTTATATTTATTATTAAATATATATGAATAAAAGCAATTAAACATGGTTTATATATATTTAATTTTTTTTTATTTCTTATGTGAAATGTTTAATAAATATAAAAATCTTTTTATATAAAAAAGTAAAAGAGATCAATGCATTTATTTTATTTAACAATTAAAATTTGACAATTAATTTTGAATTATGTATAAATTGACTTTCTTTGTATTGTATATTTATGTTAGTTCACGTGATGTGCATTATTGTTTGTAACAAAAATTAGTTTAATATATAATTATTACTCTGCGATGAAATAAGCATATAATACATATAATAATAATAATAATAATGTTATTAATTTTTATAAAACGCGAAAGAAACATAAATGGACAGATAAAAACGCTTGAATTGCGATTTATCATTGTAATTCAATCTATTTTCTTCGCTAACAAGATTTATTTCGATAAATATAATAATGAAACTTATCAATAACTTCTCCAGCCTATACGAGATATTTCATAATTATATTTCATTAAATTTCATAATAATCCAAAGTAATTTATATACTTTTATAAACAAATAAATTACACGTTAACAAAAACATATATTACAAAAATTTAAATATTAATTCAGAATTAAACTGTGAATTTCAGAATAAGTTCCATGAATTATTTCTCTCATTTTAAAAATCCATCGAATTCGTATTTTTCTATACTTTTGATTCGGTAAATATTTGCCAAGTCGTTTTCACTGTAAAACGAAACTATTCACGAGATAAGTTAATGTAAATAATATTTATTAATCTAAATTTGTATTCATATTCATTTCAAATAATTGTGATTGTATCGTGTATGTGTTATATATATATATTATTTCGTTAATAAAATGTGACAATTTTTGCGAATAATTAATTTTTCGATTTTATTAAAAATGTTCGTATTATTTTAAGAATACGTTAAAAGAAACAAATGAAAAATACTCGATAGACGAGTTTGGTTTTAAACAACAAACGACAGTATCAGTTAAGAATAAACAATAAGGACGAAGAAACAGAGAGAAGTGGGGCGAACGAATAAAAATGTGCGGGTCGCTTCCATCGAATGGCATTCGAAGATTGGTAATCGTTATTCAAGGTACCGGTAATCATTTGCCTAAATTTATATTCGTTTATTTTTGTGTTCATTTTATTGCAAAAATTGGTCATCTTGCTTTTAGTAATTGGACTCAGTTTTGCTTTTTAAATTTACATTTAAATGAAGGTCATTTAAGTGTTTTCTTTTATTGATTGTTTATTTTTAAAAACAACGCTAATTAATTTTGAAGTTATATTGTTTGCATACAAAATTGTGAAGTGCAAATCTTTTTAGTGCAATTTTCATGCAAATGTGCGGATTTTCAAATTTCTTATTTTAAACTACGTTAATTAATAATAATCAGAAGACAAATAATTGTTTTCATAATTATGCTCAATTTAACACAATTGTTAGTAATAATGGATTATTGTTAAATATTAATGATAATTTTTTTATTATCACTTCATATCGTTTATTCTACGTGAAAATAACGATTTTAAAATTTCATAAATTTAGAAACTTAAAATGGTTTTTATAAATATAGCAGATTTTCGATTATTTCATTCATTTTAGACAAATTTATTTATTTATTTATATTTATATGATATTTATTTATTTATATTTATATGATATTTATTTATTTATATTTATATGATATTTATTTATATTCAGAATTCAGATATAACTTGAAAGTGAATTATCATGGTCATATTTTTCATAAATTGTATACAAGAATAGTAGCTCCTTATCATAATATTTTTATGAAATTAAACTTGTTACAATATTTTTATTTGTCACAAACCAGTTATTAATGTTTCATTATGGTTTAAAATTAAAGAGATTAGGTTTCAAAATTAAAATGCACAAATAACTTTAAAATACCAGTACAACTTTATGTAATTTAATTATATAACATTTTATTTCCAACATATTTTTATAACATTTTTACAGAAATTATTGTTAAATGATATATTATTACCATATGAACGAATTATACATAATATGTTTAACAAAATCATCAAAAATTATTTTTCATTGATATTAATTCAGGATTTATTATTGAATAATTATTATTATTATATCTGTTAATTTATTTTTCAGATAAGCCATGAAGAGATTAACCGCGTTCTTAATAATTTGCGTTGTGTGTGTGTTGGGTGCAAATATAAAACCAATCAGTCAAGATGGTACATCTCAACCCTCCTCGGATCATTTGGTGGTTGAAGCTTCAAAAATGTTAGATAAATATAATAAGGAATTCGCCGTATGGAACAATAAAGAAGAAATAGCTAACTGGAAATATGCTTCAAATTTGACTGAAGCAAATCTTCGTGAAA
This sequence comes from Psilanteris sp. ZL-2020, assembly GCA_022817085.1. Classification (NCBI taxonomy): domain Eukaryota; kingdom Metazoa; phylum Arthropoda; class Insecta; order Hymenoptera; family Scelionidae; genus Psilanteris; species Psilanteris sp. ZL-2020. The sequence goes on along the minus strand of JABFQC010004965.1, from coordinate 7,768 downwards.
AAATGCAAGTAGCTGGGGAAGCAGCTAACTATGCTAAAACTGTTTGGGAAGAAGTCAAGCAATTTTCTTGGAAGGATTTACAAGATGAAAACGTTAAACGACAGTTTAAAAAATATAGCGACATTGGACCATCTGCTCTATCTGAAGAGGTTCAATGTTATTTATATATATATACATTTATTAAACTTATAATTTGGACTCTTAATTTTATGAAAAAATTAATATTTTAATGAAAAATATAATAATAATTAATTTTAAATAATACAAAAAAAATAAAATAGTAAAATTATAATTAATAATTGAATTTTTTTTTTTTTATTAAATATAGACTTTGAAATAGATTAAATATAATTTTATATGTATCTCTTTGTATATACACATTTTGTAAAAACTAAAATGAAGATTGATAAAAATTTATTTTATAATTCAGTTTCATTTGTTTATTGTTAAATTCAATTAAAAAAACTAATCGTAAAAGAGTGTATTTTTCTACTATTACCATATTGATAATTTATATGATTAATAAAATGTATAAAATAAAATTAATATTCAATTTTAGGAGTATAAGGAATATACAGAAATAATCAGTAAAATGGAAGATTTATACAGCAAAGCAAAAGTTTGTGATTATAAAGACAAAACGAAGTGTGACCTTGCCCTTGAGCCGGAAATAACTGAAATCATGGCTAAAAGTCGTGATCCTGAGGAATTGAAGCATATATGGGTCGAATGGCGAAAGGCCTCAGGTGAAAAACTTCGTGCAATGTTCCCCAAGTACATTGAATTGGGCAATACGGCTGCCTTGAAGAACGACTATGAGAATAAAGCAGAATGGTGGTTGAAAGAATATGAAGCAGATGATATTACTGAACAAATTGGTACTAATTTAAAATCGTTTATATTTAGTCTGTGTATAATACGTAAATATTATATTTTACATTAATACACACTTAATAAGTGTATTTTTTTTTATTTTTCTTATTTATTTAAATAATTTATTATATAATCACATTTTTAAATACAAATCGTTAAATATTATACATATAATATAATTTTGTTATTAATTTAAATGATTAAACTCACGTTCATAAATAAATTATTTTTTACATACTTAAACATTTATTTAAATGAACATATATTTTAATAAATACTGCAAGATTTATTTATTTTAAAATTTGTAAACGTCATTTTTAGAATCCTTGTGGCTACAAGTTAAACCATTTTATATGCAATTGCACGCATACGTAAGACGTCAGCTTATTAATAAATATGGAGAAAAAGTTGTATCAAAAGATGGACCAATTCCAGCACATTTGTTAGGTAATATGTGGGCCCAAACCTGGTCGAACATCGCAGATATAACTTATCCATATCCAGGCAAACAATTACCAGATGCTACCGAAGCAATGAAAAAGCAAGGTATTACATATGAGAATGTAAATTATTGGGAGAGGAGAAACTTGAAAACATACTTTTATAAATTATGATTCTAGTAAAATTTGATCGTTAATTTTGAAGAGAGATTATTTTAAAAGTTTATATATGTTAAAACCAATTTTATATATATCAAAATGATCTATATTATTCAAGATTTCTTCTTACATATATCTAAACTCTTTAGAGTAATTAAAATTATGAAATAAAATGATTGAGTAAACTCATATTATTAAAAGAAATTTTTCTTCAATATATTTAATATACTAATACTTTATTATAGGATACGATGCAATGAAGATATTTAAGTTGGCTGAAAAGAGTTTTGTTTCAATGAACATGAGTGCAATGCCTGATTCTTTCTGGGAAAAATCAATTCTTACGAAACCAAAAGATCGCGATCTCATCTGTCATGCATCTGCTTGGGATTTCTATGATGGAAAAGATTTCCGTATCAAGCAATGCACCACTGTAACTTGGGAACATTTGTTAACAGCTCATCACGAAATGGGACACATCCAATACTTTATGCAGTACAAAGACCAACCTACTGTATTTAAAGAGGGCGCTAACCCTGGATTCCATGAGGCTGTTGGAGATGTTATTTCTCTCAGCGTGATGAGTATTGCTCATAAAAAGAAGATCGGCATTATCGAATCTGAAAACGTTGATAAAGAAGCAGATTTGAATAATTTGTATTATGCTGCAATGAACAAAATTGTATTCTTACCTTTTGCTTATACAATGGATAGTTGGCGTTGGGATGTTTTCAGAGGATCTGTCACTCCTGATCAGTATAATTGCCAATGGTAAATTATAAAAAAAAATTATAAGAATGAATTTATAATAATTGTTATTTATATAAGTAATTCAATATTTTTAACGTATGATGTTTAAATAAAAATTGTTTATTTATTTCATAAAAACTTGTTAATATTCTTTAAAATTGTATATTGAATTAACTAAATTTATTCAGGTGGAGACTCCGTGAGGAATTGCAAGGTGTAGAGGCACCAGTTGATAGATCAGAGGAAGACTTTGATCCGGCTGCGAAATACCATATTGTGGCTGATGTTGAGTATTTGAGATACTTCGTGAGCTTTATTATTCAATTCCAGTTCCACAAATCTTTATGCATGGAAGCTGGTCAATACGATCCTAACAATCCAAATTCCAAACCTCTTCATAATTGTGACATTTTGGACAGTGTTGAAGCTGGAAATCTTCTTAAGTACGTGTCATTTTGCCAGGGAAACAAGAAGGAATTGATTGAAGAATTTTGTTAAATGACAGAGTATATTATTGTTTAGTCAAATTTATATTTCATGACATTTTTTATGTTTTAGATCAACATTAGAAATGGGTTCTTCTAAACCTTGGCAGGATGCTATGGAAAAATTGACTGGTCAAAGGAAGATGGATGCTAGTGGTCTCTTAGAATACTTTAAGCCATTGTATGATTGGTTGCAAGCTGAAAATGAAAAGAATGGAGAAATGATTGGATGGAATAACAGTGAAAAAAGTAGGCAATTGTGTAGTAATATCTAAATTTAATATTTAATTAACAATTTGGTATATTAAAGTAAGTAATGTAATATTTCTATTATTAGTTGTATGCGAGCGAAATATGAGTAGGTAATTTACACATAATCATAAGCAAGGTAACTTATGCGCGATTTCTAATGTTGAATAACATTTATAAAAGAAAACTAAGTTCAATATCTCTTGCTTTAATCTGAGTATGGTGTATTATTTATATAGAATTAATTATCGTTTCTGATCATAAATATAATAAATTAAGGTATTTTAATATTAATAAATAAATTAATATTAATAAACAAATAAATTACCTTAATTATCAATATACATTTGATGACATAAGTATTTATATATTTATTCCTTAATTTAAAACCGTGCGTTGTATGTTATTAGATATATGTTTATATATAAAATAATTTTGTTTTTCAGGCTGCGTACAAACCAGAGGGGAACTTGTGTATTAAACTCCATCGAAGAAACATATAGCAACGCATGAACTTATTTTATTTTTACATTTATACATCAAATTTATTATGAACTCTTGTACAAATACTCAATGTAAATAAAATGCAATAAATATATTCGCTGATTCATATTTATTCATTCCTATTGATAATAAATATAAGAAAAAACGTGTTTGATGTTTATTTTCAAAAAGTAAAATTTATAAAATTAAAACACAATAAAATACTTTTGCCACGATTTATTTAATTCAATATTAAGAAATTATATATATATATATATATATATACATATGGATAATAAAAAAGGAACATTTTTTACAAATATTCGAAAAAGTAATTCAAAATTATAAAAGATAGTTATTGAACATTGATTCGGATTAAAAAAATGATACTATAAAATGTTTTTGTCACTCAAATTCTATGCAGTGTTCAGCCATCTGTATAATTTTATTATTATAAGTTATAATATAATGCTCACCTCGAATTCGAAATTTATGAACCAGAAACGATTTTTCATTCATATACTGACTTTTTTATCTTGCATTTACATGGACAACCGACGCCAGTAAGTGAAGAGAAATCAAACACTTTAAAATATAAAAAGCAGATCGTTTTAAGGTGAACTGAATAGGTGAGATGTAGAGGTAAAGACCCTGGAGTGGGGCGATATTATAAAATTGTAGCGTCGACTTATGTAGAGTACCACTTAACGGATAGTGTTCATTATCAAAGGTTAAAGTTTAACTTTAGATCCGTTGAATAAGATGAGCAAGTTTTCATAGCAATTGTTGCAATTGAGTTACATCCTTTGTTTGTCGCATCAGTCGAACTCTAATCACTAAATAATGAAGTTTCTGTGAGTAGTACTAATTTTAAATTGTTTACATTTAGTCTGCTTCTGATTAAATCATTACGTGTTCAATGTTGTGGTAGTTAAAGATGATTTTAAATGATTATATTTACCACTACGTCAATACAATAACTTTTAGTTAATCAAACAATTCAAACTGCAACTGTTTTTAACACCAATGTATTGTTCTATTTTGTTTTTGATAATTTAGCTAAAAATCACAAGTAGCCAGGAAATGATATTTTACAAAATTTATATTTATCTGTAATAATCATCAATGATTACTTTGCATTAATGTTCCACCCTTTTTGACTTTTCAGAACACTAACTATAACTTTGCAGATATTCTCAATCTTATTTATTGCTGAATTTGTAAGTTGCACTCCAGTAAATAGCAATTTAACTGAAAATGCAAAACTCTTTCTGGACAAAATTTATTCTGAATATAGCCAGTGGGTTAACAAGCGAGCACTGGCAAACTGGAATTATGCCACGAATCTCACGCAGTATAATTTGGAAGTGAAGCTGAATGTTTCTTCTGAAGCTGCAGATTATATGAAAAGCGTGTGGCAGCAAGTGCAAAAGTTCCCATGGAAAGACTTGAGTGATCCTGATTTGAAGCGACAATTTCAGAAATTAAGTTATTCACAGTCAGTTTTACCGGAAGAGGTATTTTTAATATTGATTATTCGTCTTATTCATGATACATATATCATGATAGTCATGCCAATTTTAATGTAGACCATTTGTAATGATTATTATTTAATTCAATTTTTTTCCAGCAATACAGAGAATTTAGCAAAATAATAAGTGTTATGCAAAACACGTACAGTACAGCTAAAATTTGTGATTACAAAGACAGAAGCAAATGCGATCTTTCCATAGAACCTGAACTGACTGATATTTTAGCTAAGAGTCGCGACCCTGAAGAATTGAAATATATTTGGATAGAGTGGAGGAAGGCATCTGGAAAGAAAGTTAGATCCATGTTTGAAAATTATGTAAACTTGAATAACTTGGTTGCACTAAGGAACAATTTCTCCGATACATCAGCTTTCTGGTTGTTCAGTTATGAATCTGAAGATATTGTTGAACAAATAGGTATCAGTTTTATTTGCTTCATCCACCGATATTAATTGTTATTAATTACACATTTTAAAATGTAACATTTTTACTTTTATATTATGATATCAAATTAATTACAACCATCTTCTTTATTAGAATCTTTATGGCAACAAATCAAACCATTGTATTTACAAATTCATGCTTATGCAAGATATCAATTACATAAATTCTATGGAGACGATGTGATATCAAAGGATGGTCCCATACCAGCACATTTGTTAGGCAACATGTGGACCCAAAAATGGATACACATTCGAAAATTTGGAGTGCCATATCCAAATAAAGAAGTTATTGACGTTTCAGCAGAAATGGTTAAACAAGGTATTTTAAATGCATTTTGCAATTAATGATCACTTTTTTTATCAACTAAAATGAATAGACTTTATTTTTAAATTATAAACGTTATTATTTCTTATTATTATATATTATTTCTAATGACTAATAAAAAAATGTTTGTTTAAGTGTTAATTTATAACTCTTTAATAATGTTATTGGTTTAATATATACATTATTATTAATATAAACATTATTTATTGTTTTGTTTATTGTAAATAACTAATTATAAATGATGAAAATACTCATTTTTATTTCAAATTAATTGCTTCATTATTATTACTATTATTTCTACTATTTGATAGTTCTTTCAAAACATTTTGATTTAAACTTAGAATAAATTCATAAAGTGAATATCTACAGTCTCATATGCACGTGTTGAAATCAAGTTTTACTTAGTCCAAATTTAAGAGCACTTTGTACCAATTGAAACAAGTGTTTTTTCAAAATTACAAATTGTAATCTAAATTAGAGATATGCGTTATATATTTCTAGTATATGATCAAATTATGAGACGCAAGATTTATGCAATTGTATTTGCATATTGTTTACATAAATAATGTGAAGCATAAAATATCATTTTATTTTATATCAAAGTATTAGTTCCTTTTTTTTGTTTTTGTTCATTTTGATAATGATATTTGATATGGTATTTGATAATAATAAAGATTGAAAACCGACAAAAGTTTAATTTGTTTGGATCAAAATAGTAAAATTTTTCATTTAACGATAGCCATGTTTAATATGAAATTCTACGTATAGGATACGATGAGAATAAAATATTCCGACTCGCTGAAAGTTCTTTCATCGCTATGAACATGAGCGCCATGCCCGACACCTTTTGGCGAAATTCGGTGTTAAAAAAACCTGCAGACCGGGATATCATATGTCACGCAAGTGCATGGGACTTATCTGATGGCAAGGATTTTCGCATCAAAATGTGCACGCAGATCAACATGGAACACCTAATGACCGCCCACCATGAAATGGGCCACGTGCAATATTATTTGCAATACAAAAATCAACCGATAGTTTACAGGGGTGGCGCCAATTCGGGTTTCCACGAAGCCATTGGCGACGTGATGGCTCTGAGTGTCTCTTCTCCAAAGCATCTTAAAAAAATCGGTTTGCTGAAAGCTGATAACGTGGACGACCCTGAAGTTGCTCTTAACGATCTTTATTTAAAAGGTCTGGGTAAAATTGTTTTTCTTCCTTACGCCTATAGTTTGGAAAAATGGCGTTGGCAGGTTTTTCAGGGGAAAATTACACCTGAAAATTACAACTGTGAATGGTAATCAATAATTCGATTTGCAGAATTTATTATTATATTTTATGTTACATTACAGTGTTGCCAATTTACGTAGTGCAAAGTTACGGTTTACTTTCAGGGAAATAAAGTATCACTTTTCTCCCTGTAGTTAAGAACTCTCGCACGTTTTGTCATGAAATGAATATATTTTTTACTGGAGATTACATTGTATACAATTAAAAGAATATAACATACAAATGCAGCTTTACATGCTTGTTTCATTACTTTTAAGAATCATTTCAGGTGGAAAATTAAAGAGGAATTACAGGGCATTGAACCCCCAGTCGATAGAACGGAAGATGACTTTGACCCTGCTGCGAAATATCACGTTGTTGCGAATGTGGAATATCTTAGATATTTCATAAGTGATGTCATTTTGTTTCAATTTCACAGGGCATTGTGCATCGAAGCTGGTGAATACGATCCTAATAATTCAACAGCTAAACCTTTGCACAATTGCGATATTACCAGTAGCGTTAAGGCTGGAAATCTGTTAAAGTAAATAGTTATAAGTATAGTATGAAATTAATATGAGATTTAATTTTTTATTGATTATGTACATAATAATGATTCTGATATGCTTTACCAAATATGTTTTGCTATTTTCTTTACATGATAGGTGAATAGATGTGTTGAAACAATTTTATAATTTTTTTATCTTAGAAATAGAATTATCAGAATGATATTATACTACGTATGAGTTTTATCTAACGT
>JABFQC010004964.1:0-12112 GCA_022817085.1 Psilanteris sp. ZL-2020 | reverse complement strand
GTTTTTTTTATAAATGAATTTATATATAGTTTATAAAAATTATACATTTAAAATATATTATCTACTAAAAAATATATTAGTTATATAAAATTTATAATATTAATATAAACATCATATATAATCCTGAGATATATATTTTATCTATATCAAATATACAAACTATTAATTATATAATTTATAAACTATATATAAATTGGTTTATAAAAAAAGCGGCAATAAGTTGTATAAATCTATTTATATTTTCAATATATATATTTGTCCGTGTGGGTAGGATTCATCGTATACAATGTAATATTTAATAAATTTTTTCTCTCAGTGTAATAAATAAAACTGAAAATGTCATTAAAGTAATTAATAAAGAATAAAATTAACACCATAAAAATTATTCAGCGTAAATCTGATTGCTACACAGAAAAAAGTAGTGTTGTATGAAACAGTGAATCTATCAACGGTAAATATAATAGTCAAAACTGTTAGTAATGTTGTCAACCTTTAATCTTAAATTGACTTATTCAACAAGTTTATTGTCAACGTATGACAACCAGACCGCTTGTTCGTATATTAATACTTTTGGTGACTATGTTAGTCAAAGATTGACTAAACGAGACAAACTTGTTTTTCTGTGTATGTATTACAAATATTTATTTTAAGTAAAATTCAAAAAGTTAATATAAATTCTGAACTTTTGACAATTTTTTCTAACAAAAATAGAGTCATCCTAATCATACTGTTTGATCATTCTAGACAATAAGTTTGTTTGAATTACACTTTATAATATTTATAATACACATTATGGACTTGACGAACGATGTGTGTTTGTATTAAACAATCTTTTTATTCCGTGTGTAGATTCTAAGGCTTCAATTCATGATGTGACACTTGTACACTTGTACACTGAGAAAAATAGAACATGAAAAATTACTATTTATAATACGATATTGGATTTTTAAGCGACAAATAATAAAATTTGATCTTTTTAACAGAAAAATTTACGTTTTTTACGTAGATATTTACTGCTTTATCTGAAAATATTACTGCTAAACCTAGTAAATTCCACGGTTTTTCGTTTAAAAGTCCAAGCTCGTATTATAAGTAATAAATTTTCATATATAATTTTTCTCAGTGTAGTAGAGGAAACTAACTAAGTGGTCTACCGCCGAATCACTGTGATTATAGGCTGATAAAGCTGGAGAAGCTCACTTACTCATTCCTAACTGACGCTGCAACTGAGGATTTGTACGCTTGCATTCTAAGCAATAAATCATTTGTTACTTTAGTCATCGTTGGTTTATTGATCTGAGTTTCTTCCCTCAGCCTCTTTGGTACGCGATAGGTATTTTAATTCCCTACTGCCTTTTGCATCTAACGAGCTATTCCTATATGCGGTACAGCAGATTGTACCACTTATATGTGTTACAGATTTCCAATGTGAAAATAATGAATTCACTGGTTTAATATCATACTATAAATGCTATAACATACAAATCATAGCAAGTCATCATAAGGTATCAAACATTGATAATTAATACTTTAGTTCCCCATATCTTAAATTAAGTCACTAATTATAAGATATCTTAATAAATATATCATGTCTTATAAATAACATCATGTTATTGTATGAAATGAAGCAACGATTCGTTAAATTGAGACACATTTATTATTGGCATTTGTACAATGTAAAAATCCGCACACATTTGTACAATTTATGTAAATTGAAATGATAATGTCATGCTAGAAAATGAGCTACGTTGCAGCAAGCTCATACGCCATAAATCATCCTTAAATATCTAACTTTTGGACATATTTACAATTCGTTGTATTGTAGCTTTTTCGGAAAATATATTTACATAAAAGTACACGGTTACAAAAAGCTTTACTTCACGTTGTATATGTTTGAACCGGTCAACTAACTTTAAAGTTGTAGATTATGCCTTTAGTTTACCAACTGTGTACAAAGTTTTGAACAAATTTTTTTCAGCGTATCAGTATTTCACCAACATGCAATTTACGCTTCCGAACGGTTATAATTTATGGACAATTAATTCTATTTATCATATCTATATTTTATATATTTATATATTATATAGATTTTGAGCATTAGTTAATTGATATTTTAAATGCTGTTCTTGCATGAGTATATATTTTTATATAGGATTTAAACAAATGCAAACTAAACACGAAACAAAAAAAAACCAAACTACTTTTGAGTTTATTATACTATTTCATTATTAAAATTATTCATTTTTATTGTATATTATTACTTTATTATTAATTACACATATTGTATAATTTTTAATTTAATATAATTATTAACAAATAAATATTAAAAGAATTTGTTAAAAATGAATTTTCGATTTTCATATGCTATATAATCTAATAAAAACGTGTATACTGTAGCAAGTTAGATATTGTAATAATTGTTAATTAAATGATTTTAAAATTAGTAATTATTATGTTATGTTTAATCAATTTTACATTATAATCTCTTCAGAGCATTTTTTATTATTTCTTTTGATCAATAGAAATTCAAGATTAAGCAGCCATTAAGTGTTCATTTTTTATGGTTATTATCGTAGAGAAAAATATTTTAAGCCTATTTAATATTAAATTGATTAATTAAACTGTTATTAAGAATCGAAATAGTTCAGAAGAATCTGTTCAATTCTAAGAAATATATACATTTTTTAAGATTACGAAAACATTTACATGTATAAAATTTACTAATAGTTATAACAATTTACTTTTTCTTCTGTAAAACTCAATTTAGAAAATCATTTAGAAAATCAAGGAGCGCAGTAGCGCCCCGACAAGATAAGGTCATCAGTTGGCGCTACGCAACAATATTTACGTGAAAAAAATTCATTTCGATCGCTACTTCCTTTGTTCATATCTAAAAAAGCGCGTATTAGTAAGAGACACAAACACCAGCATATTTTTTCTGTACTTTAGTCAAAACAAAGTGTGTTTCTGCTAATGACGTCAGTTTTGTCTCACCGCTTGCTGTGTATTACTATCGGGTTCATATGACTTGTGATGTCATTCTATCTGTCTTACTGCTAATCACGTGAAATATTTCTTATTAACAATATAAGATCAATAACCATGTTCTAGTACATGTTATTAATAATGAAATGAAAGTGATCAATATATGATCAATATAAATAATGTTTGCTTTTTTTACGGATTTATTTAAAATGTTTATATTATTTTTGTATAAATTATATTAAAAACATATAAGGAAAAAAAAAACATTTCTATAAAAAACTATAAAGATTTTCATAGAAGATTCGAAATGTCTGGAGCCGTGTTTTTGAATACATAGAATATGGTAAGGGCGTAAATTTACAGGAAGAGAAAAATTATTTTTAAGTATAAAATTGCTAGAGCAACAATAATATGCTGTTTATATAAAAACAGCAAAATTTCTTCTTGAATTAATAAGCTCAATATAGGTGTAAATTATTTGTTAGCTTAAAGAAAGTATACTGATGTCAATGTCAATTATAACTTGACTCGTTCATAAAGATTGTCTGATCATCGTTTTTTCTACTTGGGTATTTCAGCTTATAAATTCAAGATAGCAACTTTTCGTTTGGTGTTCATAATATTATACATGTCCCCGGATATTATTATCGAATAACAGTGATGTTTTTGAATACCGTATTCAAAATTTCCACATATGACTAACCACTGCTTTCGAATATGTTCCCATATTTTACACATTATTACATTACTTTTAGCCTTTAGTAGATACATTAAAAATTAATATAAAATAATTTCTTATTTAATATTACGATATTAATAAGTAACAGATGTAGTTACTAGTAGGCGCTCCTCGATCCAAACACCAAGGTACTTTAGATATAGTTTAGAATGTACCTCACAGTCTCTTACTTCTAGAGTGATGGTCTCTCTTTGCTTCCTGCTGGTGATGAGGACTACTTCCGTTTTATGGTCGGCTAGGTCAAGACCGACCGACGTCAGCCAACGTCTGATCCTAGCTATTGCCTTATTTGTAAGATTTGTGACATCTTCAATATGTTTTTCCATCACTACTAACGCTATATCATCAGCAAATCCAATGATTACAGCTTCAGTGGGTAATTTTAACCCCAGCACCGCGTCGTACATAATATTCCACAGGAGTGGTATCAGAGCTGACCCCTGCGGAACCCCGCCAGTTACATGATAAATCTTTGTACCTTTGCTCGTTTTGTACATCAGGAACCGATCTTTGAAAAAGTCTTGGATGATTGCCCTGATATATATTGTAACCCTCATCTGCTCAAGAGCGTCAAGATTGCAATTCCAATTTGTCGAGTTGAAAGCATTTTTGATGTCAAGTGTCACACGGCACAATACTCTTTCGTACTTCTTCTCCACCGGAAACATGCGATGACTGTTTTCGCTATGTCTACTACTTTGCTGATGGCATCTACTGTTGATCGTGTTTTTCTGAAACCAAACTGGTTATCAGAGTGACAGTATGAATCCTCAATAAATGACTCCAGTCTGATGCAGATAATGCGTTCCAGAATTTTCCCTGCTGTATCCAGTAGGCAAATCGGGCGGTAGGATGTTGGGATAGCTGATGAAGTTCCGCCTTTTGGTATCAGCACTAGCTGTTGCCTTTTCCAGCAGAGGGGGGAAGATTCCTTTTCGTAGGAATTTATCATAAACTAGCTGGAATAACTCTGGTTTGGCCATAATTCCTGCCTTCAGTGCTACATTTGGTATTCCGTGTGGTCCTGGAGCTTTGTTCTCTCTCACTCTGCGCCTGGCTCCCCGAAGTTCTTCATGGCTAAAACTAGTGTAGATTCCTGGAGATTTGGACGTTTGGGGGGTATATTATGAGTTACTTCCGTTTGGGCTCGAACGCATTCGCAATTCAAATTTTTTTATTATATTCGAGTCAAACTCGAACTGTACTTCAGCCACATACATTTTTTGGAAAAATACTGAATATAGTCTCTCGCTATCCATATTCATATTCTCTTCAACTACTTTCTAATTGAAGTCTAGGTTATCTAATCTCCCATTAAAAAAAATATCAACTATATCTGCTCGAAAAATAAAATTACAATTTTTAAATTTTTACTATCAAAGAAATATTTAATCATATATAACTTAAATTAAAAATATTGAAACTTAATATCAATATAAATCAAAATTTCATGCGAAATGAAGCAATAAAACTAATGCATTAAAAACCTGGGCGACCCGCCTTTTTTCAAGATATATCACGCAAAAAATTGTTATATAAATATGCACGGAAAAAATGTAGAACGTATACTAGTAGAAGTATGGCTGATTTAGCTATATTCTTACTAGTATATGGATAAATATAGCTGCGTTAGCCATATTTCTACTAGTGTACGTTGTACATTTTTTTCCATGTGTAAATTAAAGTTTATCTGTAAGTTAAAGTTTTGTTTTCGAATTTTAATAAGTTTTGAGTTTTTCATTATCCATGATTGACTCTTTCAAGGATGTCAAATATTTTATATGCAGAGTTATTATTATGTAATTTGTTTATATATATTTGGTGAATATCGCATTTGGTTCAATTTTTTTATCTTTATAAGATTACTTATAAAGTTACTTTAAGAGTATGAGTTTAGTTTTTGAGTTTTGACTTTAGGTTTTGACTTTTCATTATCTATGATTTGCTACAGCAGTGATATATTGTTTGCAACACGTAATCCCAGTCCTTTTGAAAGCTCCTTACCCCAGAGATAGATTGAACTATCTCTAATATCTTAAATATGAAGAACACGTTTATAACCACAATAAAATGTGGAGCTTTCAAAAGGACTGGGTGTACAATGAAAGTGACTACTTTCGTACACTTTTTTTGTTACCAAAATGGCTAATTTTGAAAGTTGAACATCCCGTAGCGAGAGTAATAATTGTGTTCTAAAACTTTGGCAACGACTGCGTTAGAAAACACTAAAGTTAAGGTTACGCTTCTTTAAATATCTAGTGAATTTCACAAGTAAAGTGCTAGCGAAGTGAAGTATACGCCAGTTTGTTCTCAGTATATAGTATACAATAATACTGAAATGATTATAAAATTATATTTGTTGTTAATTAATTACTAAAAAGAAATACATGTTATTCATATTGTTCTTTTTTATTACTTTTAAATATCGTTTGTGTTAAAGTACAACGCCCCTTGGACCCCCTGTCCTTTCCTACACACCCTTGCGGAGGGTTACTAATTATATCAAAGATATAATTATTTATGTTTATTTATTAAAGTTTTAACTGAACTCGTTTTCGAGATGTTCAAAAAACATGTTCAATGTTGTGAAACAAGTTCAATTAGAAAACTAACAATTTATTATTAAATATTAAAATGTATACTGTAAAATATTCTCTCATTATTAAAAACTGTACTGATTAATTTATAAGAAATATCTATGTTATTTAATAATTCTGTATTACAGCACACTAACCCCATTAAATCTAGCTTGAAGAACCGCATTAATATTGATTAATTATAACAGTCAAGGCCGATTTTCTCATTTTCTTTATGTATTAATTAATAATAATAAATACGTCATTTTGTTGCAAATGAAGGTAGTCCTTCAAGCGATTTTCAAACGATTAAATCAGGTATTTTATACCTACCATAGTAAAAAAAAAGTTACCTGTGTTTTTTCTTTTTTCAATTCCATTTGTTTAAACACTTGCGATGAACAATCGGAATATTAAAAAACTAACAATGCCAATCAATTCTATGTTGAAAAACAATAACTTTTTGTTGTTATCACTTTTTCGATACGACTTATTGTTTATTGGCAAATTGATGGGTTAAACAATAAGAATATACGCTACGACCCAAGTTTGGCAATCTAATAGTTTAACAATCATTTCATGAATATTAATGAATGGATTAAAATATAAAGTTAGTATTGTGTTTATTAATATTTTTTGTATAAAATGCAAAAATTCTGTGACATAAGAACTAATTTTCATTTCTACATTATCAATAGACTATTTGGATTATGTCCCATCACATTGATTGATTATTATATCTTGATCTTGAACGGAGGTAGCTTTCATTTTTATTAATGCGTTCCCAAATTAGTTACGTTATAGTAGCCATTGAGCTTCCTTACTTTTTTTATTTATGAAGTAATTTTTCATAAGCATAGAAAGAAACTTCCAAATTTTCCACTTGAAAGGGTAGAAACTATAGGTATAGTTTTGAAACTCCAGAAAAGAGTGTCGTGTCGCGACCTTTGATTTATAATTTATATTATGATACGTCAAGAGTGCCACAAGGATCCCACATAGTTCCGTTTCTGTTTAATGTTTTTATCAACACCGTGCCCACAATCAATTTTGTGAAATCCTAATTTATTCGGATTATGTAAACTCTTTCATGGTGTAAATAATCTTGATGATGCCATTAAAATACAATCCGATGTAAAGAATCTTTCCATGTAGTGTGTTAACAATTTAATAATCAATATACCTAAATGTAAAGTGGTTAATCTTACAAGAAAACGACAGACGATTCCTTATTCATACACTATTGAAGGCGTAGATTTGGAAAATGTAACTTATTTAATGCGTAATGTAACAATATTGTAACTAAATCTAACTTATTTACTATACAATAATTCTATTGAATTATTAACATATTAAATATTATAATTAATATTAAATTATACTTATAATGACGTACTATTGTGTTGTAAACGGAAATTACCGTTAATTCTTAATAAATGAATAAATAAAAATAAATAATTCTTTATATTATTATACAAAATATCATTGAAAGGTTGTTATTTTAAAAGCAATATTTTTGTCGTTAATTATTACATACATTAAATATTATATGTATACGTTAAGATATTAATATATTAATAAATTATTATATTTAATCGCTTGGTGTCAATAATCAGATAATATTTTGCTGAGTATTTGCTTGATAATATGAATGTATAGATGTTACACCATATGCCATACCAATATTTGCAGCCGGTATAATTTTGACATTTGTCTCAGGAACTGAGTCGATATTGTGTCCATTGTAGATAAAATATTTATTTCAATCAAGACACCTGGGCAACTATTCGACCAATATCGGAACAATTGTTGTTTTAATTCTAATTGCTCAGTTACGGCATTATTGAGTCAATCTTGGATCGATTTTCATTATCGTCGGAAAAAAAATTTCTGTGTAGATGTCATAAGCCACCGCATTATATTCATACTCTCATAAACTAACTCAAACCCACAAAGATGAACAAAAACACATGATCCGGCAACTTTAAACCAGCTGTCGATTATGTTTGCACACGCTCTTCATTTCGTCCATCGGGTCCAGGATCCTACTATAAATAAGTTTATAATTATAATTGCAGCATTTTGATCGCGTTAATGGGCGAAAATTAAATAGTTCGTTGATGCATTCGATCAAATCCAAACGTATCTCCCGCGATGTGTTCGGTCGTCGGGAAATATTACATCCATCAGTTTGCATTGGTTTCGTGGTCTGCGCCAGAATTGGTTTGACCCGCAGTACTCAATGCCGTTGACATATGAGTGATGGCGTTATTATACATAATAGGCTCTGGTGTATACGCACGACCGAAACAAGTTGAAGTCAAAATGAAATTCTAGGAATCTGATACAGATGAATGTTACATTTTTGTCGATCAATCAATAAACAAAATCCTTAATATGGTTGATTAGACACATGCAACCATTAAATTAAAATATCTTTTTTATTGTGTGTGTGTTGCTATCAACTTCGTCTTTCTATTCTTTTGTCATCTTTGTTTTTCCTTCTTTTTTGCCATAGCGAATTTTTCTGAGGTCCGAGCAGACTCCTTCGTCACGGGAACTGTTGGAGGTTTAACTGGGAGCACAAATACTCCGCCACTTGTATGCATTTAAACGGGTGCATTATCTGCTTCACTAGCGTTTACCGGCCCCCACTGCCCCCCTCGTCAACTATCCGGGCTTGATTCACGTGACCTTTTATTGAATATGGGGATGGTCAATTTTTGTTTCCGACTTGGTTTGTCACCATACGCTTGTCGAATTACTAAATCGATAGATTAAATTTGTTTATTATTTGGCTGTAGTTTGGTCACTTTACGTTAATTACCGAAATCTTCAAGATAACAATGTTACACTGGAAAAAATATGAATGCTAAATCAACATTGTATTCTGAATGTCGTTTGTCTTTGATACAATGTAAAAATCACATTGAGTTCGTGTTATTTTAGGTTAGAGATATTGAAGTAACTCTGAATCAATGTGATGCCATAATTTGTATCAAATAAATGTTATTTTGAAAATAACATTAAATGTACAACGTTGATTTAGGAGTCATATCTTTCCCTGTATATTACAATAAAAATAGCGTTTGTAATTAAGTACTTAACAACTAGTGACGTACTTTGACTTTAAAGCAGCAAAAATTAATATTTATTGAGTAATGTATTTTTGTTTTCAGGGATGGAGGCGATAATGTCGGAATTTTTTAATGATACGACAACGGCATTTTATATTATTTTAATCGTGTGGATAGCGGATCAGTACGACGCTGTCTGTTGTTATACTCCGATAACGAAGAGACACTGGCTTAGGTAAGTACATGATAATCATATATGTTATTGGAAACACAGTAAAAACTCTAAAACATTCATCCATCCAATAAAAATTGTATTATATTAACTGAAATAAAAAACAAAAATTGTAACGGTTTGTTACTTCTGTCGTAACGGCTCTAACTCATTTATACAAATCTTGCTAGTCTCTCGTTCAATACAAGCAGATCGCAAAACAATCAGTCGCACGTTACGGAAAAGTCTGTCTCTTTGTCAACTAAGCATGCATCAAGTTTAAGTGCGTGTTAGCCGCAAGTAACTTTATGGGGCGAAAATTTAAAGTGACATTAGCTCTAGCATTTATTTATATCGACGTGAACAAATATAATTTAATAAATATTCAAGTAAGTAAATATGCAGTAAAAATAAAGGAAAAATAATTAATATTTTGTTAGCTTTTAATTTGATAATTCACTTATTTCTAAAATGTTTAATATTAATATTAATAAAATAGATTGATATTATTAAAAATACATATCTTCTTGAATTTTGATCACGACAAGTTAATTTGTGTTTATTTATTAATTAAGTCTTTACGTTTTATACAAAACATGAGTTAAAAGAAAAGGACTTTCCACAAAATTTTAGGTACCATGATAATAAGAGGGTTAAAAGGATTATAAAATAAAAATAAAATTTTATTAGTTAACAGTTTATTTATAAAAACATAATTTTGATACTCATTTTCATTAAACTGACTCAAATTCCAATATTTCACACAGTATTTCGCTGACTTTACATTCTAATATTAATACTCCAAACGAAACAATTGTATTTAAAAACTTTTATTTTAAATAACTGTTAAAAATGTCAACTGCTCCATGACTATTCTTTATAATATACACTGGTATATTTAATAACTATACTCTCTAAATTTGAATAAGTGCATATTCACTTTTCTCTAAGTGACCGAATCTGGACTTTTTCAATAAGTGTACATGCACTTACAATTAGTTAAATTACAACCAAATTCACTTATTCTAAGTGAATATACACTTATTGAAACAGTCCAGATTCGGCCACTTACAGAAAAGTGAATATGCACTTATTCAAATTTAGAGAGCAGAGAAAAGTTTTGTTAATTCAACCAAAATTTTGATCATTTAACAAAAATTTGGTTGAATGCACCAAATATTTTGTAAATTTAACACAATTTTGGTTGAATCAACAAAATGTTCTTTGCATGTTGTTTTCTCCGTATAATGGTGTGTATATATATGTGTGTGTATGTGTTACATAGTTCGTAACAGCTGACGGGTGATAACGCGACTGTGCAAGAGAGTTTCGACGATGGGTACCACGGCGGTAGATTTTTGCGCTAGTCGTTAGAACTCGAAAGAACAAAACGACCGTGTTCGAGGCCCACGGAAGACTGTTTTTTATAACGTCGATCGTTTACGAAATAATTCTGCATGTTGTTAATACTTTTTCAACAATCGTCGTGGGTTTAACTAATGAGTTTAGTAACTGTTACCGAAATGACAGTGTTTTATAAATGAATTAATACGTCAATCTTTGTATGTTTATAAAACAGATTTATCTCGTGACGCAATTGAAACAAGATGAATAAAATTCGCGCGGGGAAAATAACTTTTAAGGGTATCTTAGATAAACGAGGGGAAACTTTATTGGAATAAAAAAGAATATCTGAGATTTGAAAGTAGTATTAAATTTGTATTATATGTACAGGTTTAATTGATACTCTTACTATATATATATATAAATTATATATTATATTTATAAAAAATATATTATATTTTACTAAAAATATATAAATGCATATTTTTAATTCGTGATAAATGATTAAGTTTCACCAAACATTTAAATCTGATTATAAACTAAACACAAATTCTTCAGAGGCTCGAGTGTGCGCGAAGAAAAGTATTTATTTTATTGGTGTATGCATTACAATGCGAGAAATTATGTTTATGTGAATTTCTAACACGCATCACTCTCCATCTCTTGAAATGAGAAACCCACCTACATGCGCGAATACCGTCACGCATACTGTGCAACGAATTGGTAACGCTGGTGTATCTTTTTCGTTGCGTTAGATATGTGGACATACGCACGTTTCCATTCTGATACCTGTGCATATGTCGTTTAAAAAACGTTCTTCGAGGTAAAAAAACGAAACGTAAAATGTTCTCTCTCGAAAATAAATAAATTGGAATTATAAAAATGAGTTTTTGTAATTTAATGTTAATTGATTTTGTTTTCCAAATAAATGCGGGTACAAAAAGCATATTGTATATTTACATTAAACGAAATATAATGTATAAAAAAGAATATTATATAAATAGTAAAAGTGAAATATATATATCTGCAAATACTGTGAGAATTACTATATAATGTAGTAAAATTGTCAACGGATTAATTATAATATTTTTTCAAATGATGTACACTGAAAAAATTAAGTAGTAAAGATTACTACATAAATATTAGTATGGGTTACTACTTGAATGGTAATGGTTACCAC
>JABFQC010004963.1:0-12115 GCA_022817085.1 Psilanteris sp. ZL-2020 | reverse complement strand
GCATATATATCAATTGATATGCGTTTTTAAATTTTATTATTTAATATGTATTGTGTTACTTGTTTTATTGAACTGTATACAATATATTATCCACATAATTAAATAAAAAATAAAAATTGTAATAAATAAATTAATATAAAAATTTATAGTTGTTAAAATCTATAAAGATTATTTTTAAATTATTGCTTTCACATTTTTAATATTTTTTGTATCGCTTTTAAAACATTGTATTTTATTGCATATGTTTTAATTGCATAAATTTATCGAAATTTCATGGATTCATATTAGTAAACTATTATATTTTTTATAATATTCGTTATATTACTCTTTCTATAATTTCAAATTGATTTTTTAAATTTATTAGGATTCTTCGAACATAATGAAAAATGTAACAAGTTTTATATAATCAAGTTTCTTGATTTACATGTTTTGCGATTTTAGGTATACAAACATGGTTTTAAAAAAAGTTACAAATACTGTTCGATATATAATATACATATACATTATTATTTAAGTAATAAATGTATTGTTAAAAGTTTATTATAAAAATGCGTTTATAGAAATTTAAGAAAGAATCGTTCGTATCTCGATGCGTATTAAACATTAGTAATTAAAGTTTTAAATCAAATTTTCTCCAGTATGTGACAATTTTAAGAGGTTCATATTTCGATTTATATAGCTTGTATTAAAGGTTTTCATATAATTAATAACATATTAATTATATAATATGATGTCATAACATCATTAATAACAAATATTAATGTAGAATAATAAAAATATTACATCGTAAAATTATGATAAGAGTTAATGTAAGTTAAGAATACATTCAATTATGTTTATTTTATTTATTAAACATATTGATTAGAAGGATATAAATTAATAAGAACTAGTTTAAATTTTTAGTTATTAATGCAAGTTTTCAATATTTATGCTTTAATAATTATGTTAATTTACATAAATAAATATTACTTTGAATTTATATAGATTCAATTTTAGTCTGATTCAACATAATCGTTCAAACTTAAAGCATAAAACTTCGTAATATAATGTTTAAATAATGTAACATTTTTAAAATTACTATAATTTAATATAAATTTGAAAATATATGTGAAGCTGCAGTCATAAACATTGTCATACTACAAATTATACTTAACATTACCTTGAAATGTTGTACGTTTACAACAAAATGACAAAAGAAATATGTAAAATTATTGCAGGAATATAAGATTTATATGAATTCATAATATTTGACCATATATTTGCATTGTTTTTCGGCATTGAACGTGAGTAGAAATGTACCATTCAATAGGCAATTGCTTAATCCAGGTTTGCATGTATGGCTGCTGCCTTCTACGTGAAAATTCGGTAGGCAGCAACAAGAGACATTGCAAGGACGGATTGACTGGCGCAGATAATTTTCCCCGATGAAAGCGACGAAAATATAGAGCTGGAACCAACCGCAGAGTTTGCATGTCGACCCGAAGGTTGCTCTGAAGCCATTAGGTCTTCCCTCGAAGGTTCCGGGCACGGCAAATCTTCTGGTTTCAATTCAAGTAAATGCTTTAAGTATCCTGTCTTTCCATTCATAATTTGAACCTAAGTATCAATTCGAAAAAAAATTTTTAATTATATATTGCATATTTATTTGTTAAAGAGCATATTATTTAAAATTAAGTAGTGATAATGGAAATTTTCAGTCAAATTCGATGATATACTCCTTAACAAAAATCGATTTTTATCAAAAAATACTTTATAATAATAGACAAGGTCGTTTGAGGCATTGGAAGGATAGATAAAAGCAATTTTAAGCCATATCGACTGAAATGTGGTAAATTTTGAAATATGACTAATTTGTATTATAAATTACTTTATAATAAATAAAACTGACATTTCTGTTACGAAAATATATCGCAAAGTTATTGTCAAGTGATTTTTAGTAAATTTAAGCACAATTTACTTTAAATTGTCTATACTTTATATACACTGAGAGAAATGTTGTATTAACAAACGTGTACAAAATGAATCCTATGACGGCAGTGTTATACAGTGATAATTGCATACAACTTTGTAATATATGTTGAAAATATTTCAATAAATGCAACTTACGTTGTAATATTTCATACATTATTTCTTTCAGTGTACATTAATTGAAAACATATTTACAACATATGCTTGCAACAATTATATGTTTTTAGTGTTTTTAGTATATTTAGAACTCTAGAAATAAGTATACGAAATATAGTTACAATATAAGTGAACTTTATTATTTATTAAATATATTGTATATTATAATTTATAAAATATAATATGTATAGTTTATGATAAACTTGTATGGATATATATTAAATACAAATTTGAATTTATACATTTTTAATATATAATAATAAAATATTATTTACCTTGTGTTTTGCTTCCGAATGATGGTACCTATTATCTAATTCGTCATTATAATCATAATAATCGGCAGGGTCATTCATATAAGAGCCATCGTCGTGATTTTCTTTCTGATGTTCGGTAATAAAATTTTCTGTAAATTAATTTCAAAATAAATGAAATAATTATAGGATCACGCTTAGAGAAGGAAACATGTTAAATTAAGGGCAGTATATACCTGGATTTCGCGCAGTCTCAAGGGCTTGAATCCGTTCAGCATCGTCATGTAACTTCTGAGTAACGTTTGTACTCTCGAGGAAGCAAGTCAACTCTTGTAAATCCTCTCGAAGTTTTTGGTTCTTTGTCTCGTTTCGCAGACCCCAGATCCAAGCGAGTTTACAATCGCAAATTAACTTGTTACCTACAACAAATTATTTAAGAAAAAATTATTTTTCACTTTGGTAAATTTTAATTACTTCTTCACATTATAAAAAATTATCGTTATGATTAATAACTTTTAAGATTAAGAGTTATTTAATATTAAATTTAAAAGTTATTTCGGTGTTTAGAATGACATATCACTTTCAACTCTTATACATTTTTCAAATATAAATTTCAGAATGTAAAAAATAATTTTAATATCTTAACAATGAATGTTTCCATTAATTAAAGTACACTGAGAAAAAAGTTGCTATAATTTTTATTATACTGTATTATAATTTGGGGACAAATGCATACATTTTGAAATTATTCTAATACAGTATAATAATAATATGCGCGGTAAACGACGGCGCAACCATATAATGTTGCGCCAGGGTATTTCTGCGCAGATTATTATCATACTGTATTATAATAATTTTAAAATGAAAGCATTTGTCCCCAAATTATAATACAGTATAATAAAAATTATATTAACTTTTTTTCTCAGTGTATATAAAATTTATTACAATAGGTATTACAAGAATAACACCCATACAAAATAATAATGTGAATTTGTTAATCAAAATATAAATTTATATATATATTTAAATATATATTAATTCAATATAAATACCTGTTATTTGTTTACTATATCGTATTATAGTTATTTTATATTGTTTATCCTAATATAATTTGACATTTGGATTACTGATGTGTAAGAAATAATAATAATTAAATAAAAAAATGCTAAATTATGCTTATTCAATAAATAAGAATAAATTGATACATGTCTCAAATATTGCATGTTTTATCAATACAATCATTAAAAAACTTGGAATATTTGGAATACATAAACTTCAATTGTATATTTAAAAGGGTTTATAAATACTGTATCGTCAATTGAATTAATTGTAACTTTGTTTATTGGGAAATTATCACCGTCGATCGAAATTGTTTCAAGCATATTAGATTTGATTTACACAAAACTTAATTATAACCTGATCGAATAACTATAGTATAGTAATTAAATTAATAACACGGCGGTTATAAATATTTAATTGTAATGCATTTAATATATGGTATCAATTAAGCATTGAAAGAATTCGAATTTATCAGAGTTAAAAGAAATTTGAAAAGCATTAATAAAAGAGAAATTGTCAAGAACGAAATCTTAAAGAAATTATATACAAATGTATTTAAATGCAAATGCTCAGTCGGGATAAATAATCAAATATCTATATTGCGAGCAGTGTACTATTATTCAGACAAAGCGAATTCTTACAGTCGCTGTCTACACAAATCAGATTTTTTTCCTTCTACTTATGAAAATGCGCAGCATAATGAGTTTGCGTCACGACTAGTAGATATTATCATAAATTTTCGTCAGAGTACTGATGTCGAACTGCATCGCTTCTCTGATTCAATTTTTTCGAGTTCGATACGTGATCGAATCACGGAAATTTGTTGTCGATGAATGAAATATTTCCTCTGAAACTACACAGACACGATCGAGCGAGTTTTAATTTTGTTCAGTTACTATGATTACGATTAATAATTTTTCTGTTTTGTATTAGAATTTTTATGGTAGATGTGAATCTAATTATCACCACTAATCTAAAGCCATAAAATTAATAATTATAAAAAAATAAACTCGAAATGAAGTCAGATTAAACATGGATATTGAATAAAGTGTTTATTAATAATTTATGTTTAAACATAATGATTTATTAAAAAACTTTAATGATTAATAAATGCGATTACGAATAAATTCTACCAATGAAAAATAGCATGTACCGTTAGTAATAAATGATATTAAAACGTTGAGAATAAAAACTTAATAATAATTTGAAATTAAATGCGCGAATTACATAATTAAAGTTTTCTTATTTAAAAGTAAACCGAACTAAATAAATAATGTACATACATATAATGGATAAGTTATCTGTTTACATCCAGAATAAAACTGAAGACATGTAACTAACTTTGAATAAAATTATTATAGAAATAATTCATTATATGGATTGACTATATTGTAATAGTTTATAAGACGAATAGCTTTTTAAATTCATTTGATACAACAATTAACCACATAATTCTTAACGATTGATGCATTTTAAATTTGCACCAATATGACTATATGCGTACTATTTATATCACGTAAATAATCAATTCACTTTTTATAATATATATTCTTTGCAGTTAAATTTTTTGTTTAGATTGTTATTGTTGACGTATTATTTATATACTTCATATACTTAAAGAGGTCTTTTGATTATACATTGTATTCTTGATATTGTAAATATAACATTGATTTGGACATATAAAAACAAAAATCTACAAATTACTTATTAAATTAAATTTGCAATAAAAGGGAGGACGTTTCTGTTTACGAAAATCTCTCGCTTTCTTTTTATTAAATATTGCAAGTTTTAGTTTTTGATTTTAATGTCGCGGTAATAACGAGTAGTTTTTAACGTCGAATATATCTGTGAGTATATTAAAAAGAATTTAATAATTAACATGATTTTCTTTCGTAAATAAAACCGTACCGCATTTTAGTTTTATTGTTAACTATATAAAGGAAATCGTCTATTCTGAAAGAACAAGGAACATTCAACTCAAACGAAATCTCAATAAGTCGTGAGTCAAAATAAAACTCTAACAGTAATTGTGTTCTGTTGTGCACAATCTTAAACGGAATATTTCAACGTTATTTTTCCTGCAGAATGGTAGATAAGTGGAATGTTGGACGAGTATGAAATTTTTATACTGCCTACATTTCATTTAAATTAAACATGTACTTTAATTATTAAAAATTAATTTTGCAATGCTTAATGGTAATATTCAATTACTACTAATTTTTGTACAACAACTTGTGTACACAAATACACTGAGAAAAATCAAACATGAAAAATTACTATTTATAATACGATCTTGGACTTTTAAGCGATAAATCATAAAATTTGGTCTTTTTAACAGAAAAATTTACGTTTTTTACGTAGAAATTTACTGCTTTGTCTGCGAAAATATTACTGCTAAACATAGTAAATTCCACGGTTTTTCGCTTAAAAGTCCAAGCTCGTATTATAAGTAGTAAATTTTCATATATAATTTTTCTCAGTGTAAACGATATGTATAATAAAATAGTTTGTAAAATAAACTATAGACTTCATAAATTGATATTTCATTATGATATATATTTAGATGTTTGTTATATTATAAAAAGTACTAATATATACCATTTAGATTTATAATAAAATTAAATGCCGATTTATCATAAATCTTTATGGTATTAATTAATTTAATTTAATTACTTAATACATTTTTTAAACTATTTTATATTAAAAAAAATACTCACCTATATACAAAATTATCTATCATTTATATATTAATAGATTGTGTGTGTGATAATTAAAGTAGCAAAAATATATTTTATGTTGCACTTTTTACAACAGTCTTGTAATAAAAGGAGAAAAATAAACTAAGAGAAATTTAACGGAAGTTTTTTGTTCAACCAAAATTTAAGGAAAGAATAGAAATTTAAAAAAACAAATAAACTAGATTATAAAAATTTACAATATACGTAATTTACTCATACATGATACACGTATCTTTTTTGTAATATAAAGTAAAATTTCAAAATTATACTTCACAGTTAAAGATAATTAAACATAAGACAAATTACGCTACACTGTTTTTCAATTTTCTTTTTCTTCTTCTTTGAGTCGTATTTTGGTTTAATTCAACGTATTTAAGTTTTTGTATATCCACGTTGGTGTAATTATAACATTATATTATACATACCATTTAAGCGCGTATTTAAAATTGTACATCAATAAAATGATTAACATTACACTATATTAAATTAAAAGAAAAGAGTTTCTTGAATAAAGTTTCTGTTTTATTCGGATCAAAAAATAAGCGCAATTTGTCGTTTCATTTTTGTAAAATGTGTTGGATTTGAGTTTTAACGTTAATTATACATTGATCATTGCAAATGCAATGTCTGTTAAACTGTTATCGAATATATGTCACTTGCTACAGTGTGGTTATACGTGCGTGACAGTGTCGTGCAATTTTTATACATCGACTGGTCTTTTTGCGGTGCTATATGAAGCAAACGTGTGCCAATACCCCCAGCACAATACAGTTATATTCACGGGTAAATCTTTCGACAGTTTCCTTTCAGTTGTCGTAGAATGACATAAGGTAATGATGCGAAATGTGTTAGAAATGACTTTGTCGATTTATGACATTGCATCGTAAAGGTGATCTCAAACAAATTTGATTTCTGGCATCATTTAAAGGAAATTTATTTGAGTTGTAATTGTATCGATTGAAATAATTCTAGTACATAATCCGTATAATAATTATTCACTTGCTTTAATTGGGAATAATTATTAAACAAATGAATACATAACTTTTATTTAAGTTCAAATATCACTATAATTTTTATTATTTTAATTAAGGAAAATAATAGTTTCGATTGTAAAGCAAAAGAATTATAATTATTAGTCGCATATTTTTATATTTTATTAATTCTGTTAATGAATCTTTATTGTTCAGATTAAAACACAAAATAGATAATGATAATAATTCAAAAACGTATACAAATCGGTTGCGTATTCAAATCAAGAAATATATAATGAACACTGTTAAGTGTTTATCAATAATTAAATTATATTAATGTGAAACTGGTTTTTGTAATGATAATAATTATATGCTGTTACAACCAATAGATTATAATAATGCATTTAAACATAGTCGAATACTTTATAAAAAATTAATTGCATCCACATGTTTGGAATTCATTTTCTATTTTACAATGTATAATTTATTTTTGTTATGAATTATAAACAAATGTATAAAACACAATAATAGTTTAATTAAATCTGGAATAATCTGATATAATAATGATAACAGTACAGTGAACGTTTTATTGTTTCTGAATTTTTCCTTTATATTATTAATATAATGTATAGTAATGTGTAGATTGAATTAAGTATATATAATAAATAATAATTAATAAATAACAATAAATGAATAATATAAGCATTGTCGCTTCATATTAAAATATATATACTATATATAAAGAGGAATTGATTATAATATAAATGGAATTTTTAAATTTTAAATTTATAAAATATATTTATGTCGAAGTATTTTAATGCATTTTTTAATAAAATTACAAATTTGATTTTCAAAAATCACTTTCATCGTTCAAATCAAATTCATACAAGGTTGGCAATAAAAGAGATATAAATTGAACTGTTTATAACAGAATCAAGTATTATTAATTCATTGTTTGCACGGGTGCATTGTTCATTAGTAATTGAAGCTAAAATTATTTGTTTTAATTTACTTTGAACAAATTGAGCAGAATACTTAAAATCGAACAAAATATTAATGCGTAAAATATATTGAAGTGCAACATATGTGTGAACAACATTGCTATACATAATTTATACACGAAATGAAATTTAAATTGTAATACATACTTTCATCTGTATCCAGTATTTTAATAGCAATGAGTGCCCAGGAATATTTATTTATATTCGATTTTTGTTCTATCATTATCGGATTTAAAGATTATTTCGTATTTTGTCAAGTGTATTTCAAATTAAATATATTGACATTCAATTTTAAGCACTTAACATAAAGGTTCAATCTATTATAACGTAAATTTTTATTTAGCATATTGAAATGTATTCAAACCTGGCAATATATATATTTATACAATTTTTTTTTATTTTAATATATTTGCTATTGAGTTATAAATTTATAGTTTAAAAATACTCACGATATCAAACAGATTCGGAAACCAAATTTATATAAACATTATAAATTAAGTAGATCTCGAAGTAGTAAATGTATATCGAGTATAAACATATTTTGATTATTATCAAGGGATTTTGATGGTTAGTCTATACACTAAAAGATTACTTGAATACGCGTAAACAACTTAACTACTATTGTAACGAAAGATTTAAAGTGTGTGATATAGTGATCAATTAAGATATTGTACGAAACAAAAAGATATCATACTTTGGTTTGCATTAATGAAATAACAAAGTTGATCGTTGTATTTTGTAAGATGTTAGTTTGACAGATCGTACAATACGTGATAAAAGATCCACATTCTGAATCGTATATTTACACTGCGGAAAGAGCCTTTTACCGATATTCACATAATGTTTCTTTTCAATCATGAGCTAATATTTCCTTTGCTTTCATCGAATTCTCTGCCGTCGTACTGCAATGGATGTATATGTGTGATCGAATATGTATTGTATCACAATGAAAACCTAGTGAAAGGGTTTACACAGAAAGGGATCAATCTTGTACACAGTAAACCTTTCTTTTATTTATCGAGTTTCTTTGTATTTTCCATTACTTCTTCTTCTTTTTTATTTATCTTCTGTCTTTATCCAGATTGATTATTAATAAATTCACTTTTGCCACTGTAAATATATATATATATATATATATATATATATATATATATATATATATATATATTTGCTTCAAAATGCCTGATATTTCATCCGCAATTACAAAACACTTACTTTGCATTCGCATTTCTCGAGAGTAATTACGGCTATATTATTGATTCTGATATTATAATGACGATTAATTTAACTGTTGCAGAAAATGAACATACAGAACTTGATGTTTGCGCCAAAACATTATTATTATAATTATACAAATTTCGATACATGTTTATAATTGTGACAATTAATTTCTGCTTGCGCTATATATAGTTTCTTGTTAATAAGGTTCTGTATATGCAAAAATATTAATAACACAGCATTGCACATTTGGATGTGCTTAATTTAAGGTCCGATGAAAATGTTTTCTTTAAATGACCATTTGAATTGGCGTTATAAATTAGCAATTACGAAAACGTCTATGATTGCGTTTATGAGGCGCGTATAAATTTTGACACGCTCGTTCATTATGACGACAATCATATTACATTGCTGACAAACGCGAAAATTAATATATTAATAAAAAGAGCGCACGAATTTGATGATAAAATAATATTTTTAATTCTATTCTTTGTAGGGCTATGTTATTGCTGCATTCGTTGGTTAGCTATTCGTGTCATCGCGCACGTTCAACAGCAAAAATCCAATATCAATATCGACTGCTGAAAATGCACATGAACGTTTGATACAGAACTTTATAACAAAATCGAGAAACTGCGTGTCTTGTTTCACTCAATGCGCGGTAAAGATGAGAATAAGTGTATAAGTATCGTGTAATTTTTCATTCGTAAATTTATCAAAGAAAACATCAATTGTATTTTATTTATAATATAACTTATACCACTGTACATGGAATTTAATCATTTCGCTTCATGAATATATATAACAACAAAACGTGCTTCTATATAATCCATTGATAGAAATTGGGATTTCGAAATGTTGTGACCAATTCTCGTTTTGCATTGTAAAATATAATCGCTTGCTATCCGCGCTATGCTGGTGTATTTATTGCATATATATATAATTAATAATAATAGGAAGGAAAATTTATAGCAGTTATTAGATGTATGTGAAAAACACTTTAAAATATAATATTATTAAATATTTAGTATTTTTTATTTCCTTATTAAATGAACGTTATTAAAATATGTTCAATGAATTATGATACATATGAATATATATTAATATTTATAAGGCATCAATGCATTTAATATCGCTAGAAAATGTTTATATAATTCACATATATAAAATTTCAAGGACTATTTTAAAGTGCCTCGTAATATGTAGTAAAATATTTAGTGGTAGTGTATGGTCTTATATGTTTTATTAGCTTTTTTAAAAAGTGTGAGTACAAATAGTTGTAATATTTAAAAATATAATCAAAATATATATAACTATAAAGGGGAAACATATATAAAATAGTTATTGTCGAAAGGAAAATATATATATCCAAATCCTATTTACATTATAAAATCTTTCTGCAATATACATTGAATGCTTATAATTTTGTAGTAAATAAAGTGGCGAATATTAAGTGTCTAAAAGAATCCATTGGATTGATTTTATTACAAAAATGTAATATTTTACATGAAAAACTTAATTTCAAGTTATACACTCCGTATTATACGTTATGATTCATGAAGTTAATAAGTGTTGAATGATGAAACAAATATTTATTGCAGCACTATGTCGAATGCATGATTTTGCGTATACAAGATACATGATATTTATTCTGTCTTTTTGTAACAAATATATATTTTTGTTCACTTTATACACTCAGAAAAATGAAACTTATATAATTGCTGTTTATAACACTAATTTGGCGACATTAAAACAAAATTCTAAAAACTACTGTTTATAATAGCATTATACTAAAAAATAGAAGGAAACGTTGGTATGAAAAACTCTATTTTTGCAAGGAAAAATAGTAATTTTTAGGTTTTTACTTTAATGTCTCCAAATTAGTGTTATAAATAGCAATTTTTTACGTTTAATTTTTCTGAGTGTATAAATTACATGCATATAATTATATTCGGTTAACATATTTAATTAACCATTCAGCTGTAAAGTTTTACATTATTTACTCTGTTTATTTATTTATACGCGTATGCATTAGTTTTTGAAATTCGTTTCCCGATAGAAACAATATTGTGAAGTTCTTTTGCGTGTAGTCTGAATAAAATTATACCAGAACGGAACAAATCGAATCAACGTAACTCCAAAATGATAAAAATTCATATCTGATTAAATGCAATCAGATTGCGTGTTTCCTTTTACGCGTATTTATTACTCTATTTGTTTGCATCGTTTATTTTTAAGATATAATTTATATGTGACGGTATTCTTTGAAAAATTCTATGCATCGAAGAGCGACTTCCGGCTTGATATCGAATGGCGTTTCTGAAGCTTCTCACGTATGAATTGACTGAACCTGAACACGGTAGTCTTGAACTTTGCAAGTGAGCATTACTGTTCCGTGACTAGGAACGACTTTGTACAAAACTTTGTCGAAAACTCAAAATCGTGACATTTGAAAGTTCGATCCGATATCCATCCCACTTCTATCTTTCGTTTACTCTGAGCCAACATTGATGACAGGAAATACGAGAACTCTATTTGTTCTAATTGCTTCAAGTGCATTTCACTTATAGCATTCTTCTCACCAAGCTTCAGTTAAAGCTTAAGCTATTGAGACATTCCTTTTTTCGACACTCTATATTAGAATTAAGAATGGACATTTTGTTCAAATTGAGATTTAACGATTTGGATCAATTATTCGAGTATTTTGAATTATTACTATTCTACTAACCGCTAAATTATTTTCATGCCATTAT
>JABFQC010004962.1:0-12115 GCA_022817085.1 Psilanteris sp. ZL-2020 | reverse complement strand
GAAAATTAATGACCTCCTATTTCTTTACTCCGTTATTAATTATAATCTTCCGTTACCACCACCACAAATAACGTTCGCCCAATACGATAGACCTACCAGATTCCCTAAACTTTTTACCACTACGTTTATCGGTGTTGTCATTTGATTGAAATCTAACTCAGAAAGGGAATCGCGCATAGCTTTATTTGCGAATTCTGTATCATGATCCGTTAGCATGACCCTCGGAATACCCCATCTATACATTATTCGGACTCGCATAGCCAAAATCATGGAGTTCGCAATCGCTTTTCTCAATGGGACTATTTCTACCGATTGTAAACAAATCTTGCATTGGTGGCCCAATTTACTTGGAGGGTACGGACCCATTATATCCGCTGATACAATTTGCCAGGGGTGCTCCTACTCTCTCCTTCCCATCAATCTTGGTGACTTTGTTCGGGGTATTTTACTCGCTTGGCAGACTAAGCATCGCATCACGTAAATTGCCACATTTGCATATATATTGCATATATATATATATGCCATATATTTGCATAATAGCCCGGTCAATAATATAGTCGCGCCACTCGCTTAAAAGTTTTATCGGTCTCTAAATGCCCTGATGTTGGCACATCGTGCGCTTTTCTAATAGCCTCTGGTCTTAGTTCTTCCGGAAGATCTAATTTCCAGGCATTGAGATCTCTCATCAATGGATTGAGTAACCTATCCCGCGAATGATATAATAATTGGTCGTTTTTCACTTTATAATTTGGTAGAAATTTCGGGTTATCTTGCACCTTATTAAATATCCGCCATGTATCACTATTATTTTGGGCCTCAGTAATAATAGCTATAGGATCGTGTGCTCGTAATAGAGCATCAGGTAGTTTATGTATTGCTTCGGGTCTGTGAAGAATTTCCAGGTAATACTCAAGGAGTTGCATTGACCATGGGACTAACATATTAGTTCGGAAAATCTAAAAGTGATAACCTTCCTAGTACGGTCGAAACTTCTTGATACCACATACAACTGTCACACATTCCCGTTCAGTTGTGTATCGAGTTTCATCAGATTGTTTCATCAGTTGAATCAGAAACTGGTATCATCCATTTACAAATACTTGATAAAGACTTCTAATCTTCAGCACGTGTTCAGGCGGGAATGACGGCAATTTTTGTATGCAAGAAAACCGTCGATATTTTAGGATATTTACATTACGCTATATTTAATCAAGAAAATTTCTGACTGAACAGTGTGGAAATGCATTTACAGCTGATGAGATCATATGATTCGTTTTGTCTAATTGATGTTACAAAGACGTGAGCATGAAAGATCGTCGATCTGTCACGGAAACACGAGAATTGAGGTTCGTTTTGCGAAAGCGGTCGTTTGGACGATGAACTATATAATTTTGGCAGAGTTTGATAACTTAGCAGAGATTGAAACAGTAAAGATCCGTTGGAAAGATGCTTAAATTACTTTCTACAGGATAGTACTACCCTAATAGAAATAAAGATTCACTGGATATAAATTTATGTTGATCGCCATGAAAACGGAATTTAATTTGCCAATTATGAATTCCCGCCCTTCGTCCGAGAACTTGACTCAAGGATTCCTCAGAATTGCTATTTTTACAGATGGAACACTGGTCGTACAAAAAGCCAAATCTCAAGTTTATACTACGAGTTATACATTTTAAAATGTATGTAACATTAATTATAAAAAAATGATTCTATTTGAATACTATAAAACATTGTAAATCTAAGTAAAATATTGTAATCATCGTTTCATATACTAACAAAAATTGTATTAACTATAAAATATTTTGTCTTGTTTAAAATTTGTTTTAATATTATTTAAACCATCAACTCATGCGATGCGCTAGCTCAGATATCCGCGGATCGATGCCGCGGCTCGATGCGAACGTCGCGCAAAGTAGAGATGCTAGTTGACTTTTCTCCTCCTCTTTTCGACGCTTCAACAGCTGACAAACCATTCTCGAGTTTGTTATGGTTGAGACTATATAAACCGACCGTTTGAAGCCCGCTGCTACCAGTACAAAAGGCAGTAAAGGAAAAAAAATTCTAGAGTTCGTGAACCTCTTTGGACAATTCTCCCTTCTCCCAGCTTCTCCACTTCCATAGCACACAAACCGTCCGGTCTGGCAACGTCTTCGCACGTCGCCACTTTCCCCTTCTTCATGCTTCACCGCCCCTACAAACAAAGTCTACACGTTTTAAAATGACCATCTCGAAAGCTAAGCTACAGGTAAGTAAGATGCGCTACCACCGCGACCGCGAGTTTGATTCTAACCAGGATGTATTAACTTCCATAAAGCCAATACTAAGGGTATACCATAGTGCCCCTATAGCCTGAACAGTTAAATTAATATAATTTCTTTGTAATAATAAATATATGCTTGTCGGATGCTTATTTCTATTGGTTGTTGTTTCGAATTAAGAATTAATTTATTTGATTAAAAATTAATTAGATTAAATGTTAATAGAAGGTGAAAATTTATAACGACAAATTACTTTTTTTTATTAAAATATTTGAATATAATATTTTATTTAATAAGTCAAAAAGTATGAAAAAGTAATAAAGTAATTTGTAGTCGAATTGCAGATGATTTATAATTATCGGATATAAATCGAATCGGGGATCAATATAGAAGTACTTTTTGATTTAATCAAACAATCGTACAGACACGGGTGCATGAAATGAGAAACCAGAGGCGCACTAATTAAATTACTTTATTCGGAACTTAGAATAATTGAAAAACATAACAAAATTATATGACAATATCGCATGGGAAATACAATTGAAATGCTCACGTCAAAACGCATCATTCTCTGCGCGAAGATCGCTTAATGACGGACGCGCAAGCGCCGCGAGACCACGTGATACCTCGAAGTCGCGGACTTGGTTGCACATACATGAGCTGCCTAACTCCAGGGGCTTGCATACAAAAAAAACGGTTGAAAATGAAGCGCGAAAGGCCGATAATTAAGAAGAGCGCAAATCAGACGAGGAACCCGTGGGTATGATTAGTGATAACGCGAGTACGCCGAGCCGATACGCGACCGGAGGAAGGCCCGGGGAGTGGAGTGCACTCTTTCGGTCACCGAAATGCGGGAAAATTTAGGTCGAGGTCACCTCAGGCCTAAATTTTGAGGTTGAGGGAAGGAAAGGGTATAATGTTTAACAAACCAAAAAACTCAACCGACCGCTGCGATTTCCATGGTCGGGATAATTATTAGTCCGGTCGAGTTCGCAGAATGATAATTCGTCGCTTTAATATGACGTCCTCTAAGTCATCCTGTAATCGATCGCGTTTAAATTAGAATCGGGAGAAAGTTGAGTCGTCATTTACATCGATCGCGGAAAGAACGACAAATTCGTCATACAATCGATTGCACGACCTGAGACGATCTCTGATTTTCCCGTTGAGCGAACAGAACTAGTTTTTACACTGAGCCGCTGAGGTCGCGGTCAAAATTTTAACGGCAAAAGCTATAGTAGGGGAATCGGCGCGCGAAAACAGAACGCATCATATGATGTTCCCAAAGTTTTCTCACGCAAAAGAAAACAAATCTATATTCCTCGAAATAAATAACTCGTGTTTCTTCGAATTTAATTACGACGAAATTGGAATGTTTACAGCGCTGTATCACTGCATAAAAGACCTGCGCGATTAAATACAACTAAATATTGGTATACACATTTTTTGATCGATGCGTACATTACAGATATAATTAAAGATCGGATCACGAATAGCGCGAAGGCGGTCATACATTCATATCACGACGTCGTAATATGGATTTCACAACGTTACCCTCCTTAACGAAGTAGATCTTAATTTTACCGATCACGCATGTATGCTTCCAAACACGATGTTTTTTGATAACTGTCTTAGGTACTGAAATTACTTCGTCGTAGACCCTGACAACCTTGAATAGTTCTGGTAAATCGACCTCGCTCGAGACTACACTGTCGACTTCCTCTCGCTTACCATTTGAGGGTTCAAGCAATGATTTTGCAATCCGAGATGATGTCACCATAGTGCTCCGGCTCACTAATACTCTCTGAACAGTGTTAATCACACTCTCGAATAACAGCTCGAGATCCTCGTTGGTATCGATTTCAAGGATGTCGTGGTCAAAGCTCTAGACAAAAGCACGATTAAATAAGCGATCTATTTAGATGTTTTATTATTGACGGACAGAGATTACAAAAAGAAGAGGGTGAACGGACGAAATGCGACAGCATGGTTATACAACGAAAACGGTTAGGAGATGAAATAGCACATGCAAGGAATTGTGATCGAATAAATTTAAGAGTTGGTGAGGTGTATTACAAGCCGATTTGATTACCTCCACGTACCACTGAAGAGGGTAACTGACAAAGTTGCGTAATGGGGCGATCGAAACTCGAATCTGGTGTATTTACACGTACCACGCGTACTTTCCCGTCCAATCCGACAAGGACATCCGTCACGCGACACATCGGCCATAGACACGGAGGTGCATTAGCGACTTTCAGAACAGCTAAGTCACGGACGCACAAGTCGGCCGAGGAGACCTCCATTTTCCCCGCAATTGTAAGGAGTGAAGGTAATCGAGGCGCCACAATCTCCACACATTGTCTAACATCTTGCTCCACAGCCGCCACCGTGAGAGCGGGTCACCCGTCTCAGTCACGGTGTCATCTGTCGGACCGTTTGCAACGCGGTACCGGTTAGAAAATGTCCCGGGGTAAGAGTATCGAAATCGGATGGATCATCTCTAAGCGGCGATAAGGGACGCGAATTAAGACACGCTTCAATGCGTGTTAACAACGTCGCAAATTCTTCATACGTAGGTGTATGTCGGATAAGCACGCGA
The DNA here is from genome assembly GCA_022817085.1 of Psilanteris sp. ZL-2020. NCBI lineage: Eukaryota > Metazoa > Arthropoda > Insecta > Hymenoptera > Scelionidae > Psilanteris > Psilanteris sp. ZL-2020. The sequence goes on along the minus strand of JABFQC010004962.1, from coordinate 7,252 downwards.
CGTAGATGGTATTTCATACTTCTCACTCCAGCCTCACAGAGGCCGCCAAAGTGTGGAGCGGCCGGCGGTATAAAACGCCATTCTAACCCTTGGACTGCGTGCGGATTATTCAATCGAATCGCGTTAAAAACCGTACGTATCGTACATCGTAACTCGGTACTCGCACCCTGAAAATTAGTGCCGTTGTCCCTGTATATGACCGAAAGTAGACCACGCCTTGATTTAAATCTCTCGAATGCTGCGAGGAAGGTATTAGTCGTATAGTCTGACACTACTTCAAGGTGTATGGCGCGTGTAGACAGGCATATGAAAATGGCAATCCATCCCTTGGAGGATTTCACACCACGGCCCGGACCAGTGCGCAAAGTGATTGGGCCGGCGTAATCGACACCACTGTGTGTGAAAGGTCTTGACGGAACGCAACGTGCCCGTGGAAGATCGCTCATGATTTGCGTGGCTGTCTCGGCACGGTAACGCTCGCATCGAACGCATTGCCGAATCAAAGTTTTCGTTTCATTACGAGCATTTAAGATCCAAAAATGTTCACGTAGAGCTCGCAGCGTCAATTGCAACCCGCCATGTAATGTTATTACATGATAATGTCATATTATCATGTCGGAATAAGAGTTCGCGGGTAGAATAATGGGGTGTTTTTGATCAATTCGGGGCTCAATTCGGAACGTGACAGCCGACCTTCTACTCGCAGTACTCCCTTTTCGTCCAAGCATGGGTACAGTGGGTATAGTTTAGAGCGCGCATCGACCGGTTCCGCTGCAGAGCCGATAATTCGTTTGGGAAGGCGTTACGTTGTATCTCCTTGAAAATAGCGGCTAGTGCAAGGTCTATCTCGACTCGTTGTATCTCGTTGTGTCCATCGATCACGCTGTTTGAACGGCGAGTTCGATTTATGAAACGCATGACAAAGGCCTTGACTCTGATGTGTTTTGACCAAGACTCGAACCGATTTTTTGATCGATGCGTATATTACAGATATAATTAAAGATCGGATCACGAACATCATTCAAAATAGGTCTGTAAAGCGCATAAAGGTCTGTCCCTCTTGAATGAATAGTCAAAACTCTACGGAATGAATTTAAAGTAAAGTTAATGTACCCTGATTCTAACCTGCTGAACGTTTTTCTAAATTATTTTAATTAATTCTCCCTTCTTTGTTCCCCTATGCCCCTCATCGACAATCAACGCCTAATACAATCCCCCCTCCCACCAACCGCCAGGGATTGATGTCAAAAGTATCTTTTTAGTACCTAGTATTATCATTCAAAAAGCTATATTACATCCTTTTAATTATAACGAATAATTAACATTTGTATCTTGTATATAAAGTGTTACATAACAAGCTTCTGATAAGATTTCCTCGAAAGTTAGACACAAGGTATTACTCACACAACCAAAAAATACTCATATTTCCAAAAGTTCTGCTAGGGCAGAAAATATTTTAACTTGTTTTCTTTTTTAACCATATTTTAATTGTACGATAATTTATTAATAATTTGTAAGCACTAACTCTAGCGAGCCGTCTTTTATATAGCTTCATAGATAATTTTAACAAAAGCTGAATATTTAATGAATTTGTTATCGAAATAGTTAATAAAGATGCTCACAAATAAAATAAAAAATAATTAATAAAATTAAAGTAATTGTTTGTATATTTAAATATATATTTTATGCGCCAGAAATAACTTTAAATGTACACACATTGTACAATTTACTCTGAATGTGTAATGAATATATATTTCTATTTGTTTATATTAATATTTTTGTATTAGTGATTTTATTGGTTCATGATAGAGAGAGATTTCACATTTGTTTTAAGCAAATTTTTAAGAATTTAAAAAATTTATAAATTAATATTAAGGTTTATTATGATTATTTTAAGATTAACGAAACAAGTTCTTAATCTTGTTAGTTTCAAATTACCTTTATGAAACATATAATTAGTTCAGATTAACCCTATCAAGCTGACATTTATAAAAATAATTTGTTAATTTTATTTATTTAACATTAAAATGTATACACCATTTTCATTAATTAATAAGTTTAAATATGAACGTTAAACTAAAAATATATAATAACAATATACTATATAATGCAAAGATTTATGTGCAATTGATTTATTTGTAGCTTGGAGATACTCCCAATCCTGAATTAAGAATTATAACCAGTGTATTCAGTAAAGTATCATACCGAGGTAAGAATTAATCAAAAACAATATTCTAATCTTTAGACTGCCTAAAAGCGTAAATATATCCTAGTCAACATTTTAAACTTTGATTTGTGAAACTACCTAGTCTGTTCTCGACAGAGATTTAGCAATTAGGGACATTATTAGAAAGAGAGGTAATCAATATTTTATAATTTCACTTTATGTTCAGCCACGCGAGGGTTTCTTTTAAGAAAATAAAAAAAAATATAATGTACCGGAGTTGTCAATAAAGTATAATAACTAAATTTATCGTTTAGGAATTACTAGAAATTGATTCATTTTTAAGAGAATTTTAATAGTTATTATTATTATAATTATTATTATAATTATTGTCTTTATTTAACGGGCATCATGTCCAATTACATAAATTTATAAATACATAATATACACCACTTTTTGTCATTGCTTATACAGTTAAATTTATAGTACCATATATTTATATTTATATACATTTCTAATTCATTTATATATAACCACTTAGATCAATTTATACAATATTTCATTCATAATTAAATAAATAAATTAACATAAAAATAAAAATGTTTTATTATTTGTAATATTATATACAGGCAATACATTACATAATTAAGTAAAAGTTATTAGATTTTCATTGATAAATGTAATTAATTCTATGGAAAATAAACCTTGTTCAATTTTATTCACGTTTACAGCGACGTTTTAGAGGATTCTTATTGGTGTAATTAAAGTTTCTTCGTTATAAAATTTCTTGTAAATGATTCCTGGACAATCTTGTTGATACTTTAAAGTCATTGTAAAGTATTTTATGTAAAAGTGTTTAGCAAAATGTTTAGCAAGTGTTTGGATAGTTTAGCAAATTATTACACAGTTTGAATAAAAGTTTTAGATTATTCCTTTCTCTCAATGATTTTAAACGAGGTATTTTAAGGTGGTTCTTCAATCGATTTTGACAGATATTGCAGATTTGGTTATATTTTCGTTAATTTATTCAATACATTTATTTTTTGTGTACAGCCACATTTTGTCATTTCTGTAGAATATATTTAATGTTAAGAAAATCAATTTAACATAACATTAAAAACATAAATAGAAAATTCGTTTTTGAGGTGCTTTTAGTAAACGAATTTACTATAATACGTCGAGAATATCAATTGAAATTTTAAATTTATTATACACAAATAATTTCCCATCAGCAAAAAATGTGGGCAAATTTTTGCATTTTATTAAAGATGCAAAATTTAATACTGTAATAAAAGAAAACACTATTCCGTTACATTAGACTTGAAGAACCGCCTTAAGTTTGTTTGAGATTTCAATATAACTATCAATGTTAAATATATGAACCCTATCAGCACGTAATATTGCTTAACACTAGATAATATTTTAGTAATGTTATTATAATATTATGTATATAACTTTACTGCAATCATATTGAAATGCCATATAATATTACATAATATTACAGTAGCATTAGTGAAATGTCCGCTTGAAATAATATGACATCCATATTAGTGTAATGTTATAGTAATATTAAAACAACATTATAATAACGTTTTTCTAATAAGTCAAACAAATATTTTTGTTGAGTTCTTCATACTGTTTCGCTAGAGTAATTTATCTTATATATTTTCTTTTGAAAATCGTAAAACATTTCGTCATAATAATACAGCCGAGATTTGAACCGGAGTCTCAAACTTATGAGACAGATCCATAACCACTAAGTCTTGTAACATATAAGGCATTGAATGTTACAAGTCGTGGTGGCTTAGTGGTTAAGGTCTGTTAGTGGTTAAGACGTCCGTTTGCATCTCTGCTGTTATAGCATAGATATATAGCAAGATATTTTAATCCGGAATTTTTTACTTTTATTTATTATTTTTTTTTTTTAATAAATAGAAATAAAATAATATAAACTAAATTACTCTTACGAAAGTGTATAACAAATGTGTAAAAAATATTTTTTATGATGTAAAGTTATTATAATATTATTGTAATATTTCTTTTAATATTCGAATAACTGTCGACATATAACATTTCATAGAAGATTACTGTATTGTATTATTTTCTAACATTATGATAATATTAAAATTATATTTTATAATATGTCAGTAACATTACTGTAATGCTACAAGTATATTAAGTGCTAATAGGGAAACGTAAAGTTTTAGGGCTTCTGAACTTGAAACATGTTCTCTTCAAGAAACCTAGTAAGGGTTTTCCTACAGAAAGCTGTAGGGAATTAACAAGGGTCGCATTAGTGACCCGTCGAGCTAAGGTTCGACGAGTTTTGAATAATGCAATCCCGATGATATTAACATAATAACATCGGGCCTTTAATGACCGGTAGACAAAAAGAAAAATTCGGAAGCTCTTCCAATCCTTACGGAAAATACTTCAAAAAACCGAAAAAAATAAGAAAGATGATAGCTAGTATACTATAACTAATTTCGAGACGCAATGAAAAAACTGATTCGTTAATATTAAGGAAATAATAAAAGACAAACTATTGTGAAACACGTTTTTATTTTTATAGTTTTGCAGACACGAAATACTTAAATATATCTTATATGTATTTCAGGACAAAATATATTTCGATATCTTCGTGGACATGTATATATTCACTTTATGTGTACAAATATATTCAATGTTTGTTTTCCTTTAACTTTTTAACAAATCAAAAAGTTTTTCAGTACATTTAAGTATATTAGATTATTTTAGAATGACTATTACAAAAATATTCTGATTAAAGAGATAATGTAGGAATTTTATTACACAATATACTATTTTATAAATTGGAAATAATTACATATTGTTTTATGATTACATCGTTACCAGCCCTATGCAAGTCTCTGGTTTAACGTGACTCTAAATGTACGAAATCCGCCAGACGGCGTTACTGATCTCAAGACCGATGTACACTGCTTAATTGTGTATTATAAGGTACACAAAATTAAGTTACAAATAATAATATATTATTTGATAATAATTTGATAATATATATTAATTTACCGTGATAAATTTAATTAAAATTTTGTATTTATATGAAATTAAAAATTTATAATACTTTTATAAATTCATAATTTATAATTTATATATTAATTATTTTAATTTCCCTATTGTCATATTAGAAAGATATTTGGTTTTTTATTTCATTTAAATTAAATATTAATTTAATTTAAATTATAATTTAAATTTTAACATTAAAACATATTTGATTAAACAATGAAATTTATGGACATATCGAAAAATATTTGTATTTTGAAAGATTATTATATTAAAATTTAGTTATTGTAATAAAAGAAACTTACTCATATGCTTTAAAAATTAATAGAAAAACATTTATATTGATTTATATGTTTATTCTGAACATTATTTTTATTTACAATATGTATTGTTTTGGAACTAACGAAGATATCGATTATAAGGTTCACAGCTACAACGTAAACAGATCTCTTAGATTGCAGCGTCGCTCTGCGGTTTCGGACAAGTAGCAGATCGTAGCTTATGATTAGATACATTTACAGTTACATGGGGTTGATCGTTAGTAATATTAATTTAATGTATATAAGAGCGTGAAAAAATAATACCATAAGGTATCATACCCGACCGGAGGTAGGGTCTTTTGGTAACAATGGATAATAATTAAATATAACTGTTCAATGATTAACTTCAGTTGTTTTTGCATTATTTGGTATTTTTGACGATTAAAAAAAAATGCATACTAAGATTAATATCTGAAGGGGGTACTCCAAGTCAACTGCAACAGTTTAGTGTTTAGTTTATTACAGTAATATATAATTGCATATTTAATAATATGTAAGTATTTAAATCATTTTTTGATGTTGGGAGATTATTTGTATATAATAAATTTACATTTTTATTAAATTAATGTTATACGAAAAAATGTGTATATAAACAAATAAACAAATAAACAAAAAATCTGTAATATCTATCAAAATCACTTGAAGAACCATCTTAATACATAAATTCCCAAAATAATTCCCAAAATCTGTAGTATTAGTAACATTATGTTCGTCCTCTACATAGAAGGTTCTCTATGTCTATTGCTACAGGTTTATTGTGTGTAATTATAATAATCCAAAATAACATATTATAACTTGTAAAGACTAGATACTAGTTTTAAACATGAGAGACAACAAACTTTTATACAATAAATTTTCGTTTTCAAGGAAAAACGTTGATGTAATAAACAAATAAAATTACGATTTCGTTGAAGAAATTATAAAATTTCACTTACAATTACAATTCTCTTCTTACAAACTCAATTACAATTTTATAAAATTTTCCTATCGAAAAATATTTAAATTATCATTATATTATATTAATCATTACTTTATTTATATTATAATAAAACCTTGTTTGAGAGAAACTACCTTAAAAAACTAAATATGAAGTTGCAGCAATTAAATGCGAAAGGTCATGATAAAACAATAAAATTTATTGACGGTTATCCATCTATAGTTGACAACTCAATATATAAAAGTAATAAAAGAGATACCCTCAATGTTATTCTTTCTAATTCTAACATTGATAATAACTCGGAAAATAAATCATTGGCAATAAACCTAACATTTTTTTTATCAAAATGTAAGAGGAGGTCTCAGAACCAAATTAGAATTGTTTGATAAATATAGTTTTGAGTTAAATCAGTATATTTTAATTCTTGTAGAGACATTGCTGAATTCCGATATCAAAGACTCTGTATTTAAACATGAATAAAGATACAAACAACTTTTTGAGAGGGGGAGGAGTACTCATTGCAATAAAAAAATATATATATAATTTGCTGAAATTAACAACAAGTTTAAAATTATTGATAGTTAAATTATTATACAACGGCTACGAAATTATAGTGAGTGCATTTTATAACCCTCCAAACGCGCTATGTCATGATATGATACAGGGTGCGTTCTTTAATTTACTGAAAGTACTGTAGATGGTTATGCATCTTTATCGAACTTGCCGTATAATATATTTTCGTCTTTATCAACGCAGTATTTGCAGTACTTTCAGTAAATTAAAGAACTC
>JABFQC010004961.1:0-12116 GCA_022817085.1 Psilanteris sp. ZL-2020 | reverse complement strand
ATGGTATAGTATGTTTTTAAATATCCTTCAAGATATCATTCGAACGCCAGAAGGTATGGTAATTTATATTATATTTTTTTTCTCCGTGTATGTATCTACTTTCAGAACAGTTTTAACAAAAGTTATGTTGTATATATATGAAATATTTTAAACCAATTTCGAGCGTTGTGAAGTGATTTATAGCTCTATCTTTATCGAGAAGATATGTTTATAAGTAAATAGAAGAAAATATACCGCTGCTTTTTCCATTTGCACTCCCTTCGATTTCGCTATAGTTATACGTTCCCAAAGGTAGAACCCCAAAAATTACAAGTTACGTTTACTGTATTAATGCGACATAATCCATAACATAGCATAATATCTCTTATCAAATAAGTCGTAATAATTTATTTTGCTTGATGAAATGTGAAAGAAGTACGGTACAGTGTATAAATTGTCTGGTTTTAATGGCCGTCATAATTTTGCGACTTACCAGTCTTACATTTTCCTCCAGTAAGAGCTAGAAATATCGTGTAAGATTGTATCATTAGAATAATATATCATTGAATATGTAGTAAACATTGGCAAAAAATGATTCGCTTAGTTGTGTGTGTGAATCATAATTTTTCTTTTGTCACGCAATTAAACCAAATCATAATATACAATTCTTTACCAGCAGTATAAAAAAAGAGCACAAATTAAATTTTATTCGCGGCAATTAAAATACGAATCATAAAATAATTTATTCACTCATTGTGATTACGTTCATTATATATGTATATACATAATTAGCACTAATACTTCATATAATTTTATTAGCCCCTATAAAAATGTATGTAAAATAAAAGTACAATTTTACTATCTGAAATATATATATGTATATATTTATTTATTACCCTTATAATACAAAATTATTATTTTTTAGAAGAACATAAATTAATGATAAAGCGAAATGAGTATTAAAGTAATAATAACAAAAAAAAATCGAGGGTATCGACGAACTAAACTAGTCAAGACGAGAGATTAACACGACATTCTTGACTGGAGTTTCGATATGTATTTAATTTCTTCTCTCTATATTATTTAGATAAAATATATTTAAATAAGGAAGCCATGATTTTTCGTGCAATCGTGCAGTTATCTACTTATTAGAATTTAAGACTTGAACAGAAAAATTGCGAAAGGTTATATAACGTCTTATGAACAATAAAATATTTATTAACAAAAGAATAAGAAGCTACAATTTCTATGGACAAAACTTGACTTGCAATAAAACCCACCCTGGTTTTTTATAGTAAAAAATCAAAAAAATCATTTGTGTATTCTTTTAAATTTCGTATCCGAAGGAATTTTGTGATGATCTCTAATTGTACTCGAGATAACTGTGATTTTATTGTTTCGTTATTGATTTTTTGTTTCTTGTACTGTAGAATGTGATGAAAAAACAGATGTACGGAAGGCGGAGGTCTTCGCCCCCAATACTCTCATTTTAGAATCTAACTAAGCTCATCTATATAATTGTGTATCTCAAGCACTTTTAAAGATATACTGGAATTAATTATATATTTTACTATATATATATATATATATATATATATATATATATATATATATATTATGAATTTATTGATTACATTTATTATAATACTATACATTTTCTTAAATATTCAACGAAATTTATTTACTTAATGTCTTATATAATCGATACATTTAACGCTATTAACAACGTGTGATTTATACCCCCAAGCTTTTCATATCTCAAAAAATAAGCTAAATCATTTAGATATAAAAAATACCCTACTGCTGAAAATACAAAAAAAAATGAAATAAAAAATAATAAGTAAAGTAAGTTGCTTATATCACTCGTTATAAATACTGTCAATTATATTAATAATTTATTAATAAAGATCATCGGGATCAACAACTGGATGTTAGAATGTTTAGAACATCGATAATGTAGATAAATCGCCCATACTAATGTTAAAATTCATTAACAAAAACTGTTTTAAGCATTTTTTAGGGTAATAAATAAAAAATTTCAAAGTAAATTAGCGATTATATTAGGATAAGATTATATAAATTATAGATAGGTTTAACGAAAGTCAAGTTTTACCATACTTTGATAACTTATAACATGGTTTTTTAAAAACAAATTTTATATTAAAATTAAAGGTTGTCTTTCTATTAATTATAGCTTCAATTATCTCCAAAGCAGTCGATTTTCAATATTTTTACATTAAAAGAATAAATATAGTAAATATCGGATGGATATGATACCTAATATATATTTTTAAGATTAGTATAATAATCAAAACAAAATAATTAATAATACTCATTGTATTGTATATAAAAATACATTATTAAAGCCAAACATTCCTGAAATCGTTATAAGAAATTCTAAATTTTTCAACAATATTTTTTTCAGTGTATAAAAATGTTAATAGCGATATATAAATAAAAGCAATATATATATAAAATTTCAAACTATTTTAATAGTATTAAATTATTGACCAATATTTAAATTTTGTAATAACCGTCTAATAATTCTAATAGATTAGTATGGTTGATCTATATATCTATATGGTAAATATGATGATGGCAGACGATTATTATTCTTTGATAAGTTAATTATTGTTTAGTCTACTAATATTATAATTAACAATAATTCTTATATTCCTGCTATGTTTTATATTATGTTTGTATGTGTTCATACCGTATATAACAAGAAGTACAGTTTAATCATTTAATTTTATTCATGTAATCTATAGTACAGAAGGGGAATTTAAAGCATTCTTTTTCAATAACATATTAAATAAAAATAAAGTTGTGTGTTACAATGAAAATGTGGGTACACAATGCATCTAGTTATCATTTTAATGTAGCTACGTAATATTACAAAAGCTACATTTCTATATTATTTGAATAAATTCCTGAATAAAATATACTATTATAACAGAGAACTACATACATTAGCATGATTTCATAAGTATAGATAAATATAGTTTTAATTTTATATATAACATTGTATCAGAATACTTTTGAATTAAATATGGAATGAAATTTAATTATGATTTATCAAAATACATAATTTATCATTACATTAATTCATATAATATTAAGCATAATTTTATATATTGAATTAAGTATAAATATTTGATTTTGAATTTGAAAATTAATTATTTGTTTATAAAAGCCAACCAATACTTTAAATGGTATTAACATTGTTACTTAAAATCCTTTTTCTCTTCTTTTTGTACATAATAAAGACCGGATTAAATTTCTTTGGTTACACTATATTATGTTTTATACAATTGAAGTATGAATATTATATTATTTTCAAGGAAATTTAATCAACATAAGATTCAATTGGGTTGATATATACTTAAATTTTGCATTGACTTCATTTCGTCAAAAGTAAAATTATTTCATATATAACTTGGATAAAAAGACCCATAAATTTAATGCAAATTTTGCTCTTCCACATGATAGGCACCATTTTTTTCTTTTTCCAAAAATGTGTAAACAATGTACAAAATATGCTTAACAATAATCTCTAAAGAGATGTGTATTCATTTCCTTAATAATAATTTTCAAACCATACTTAATTTGTATACATGAAGATAAGAACCTCCCTTACAGTGAGCGTAATATATATTGCTGTATTAAAAATATATTATACGTCTATTAATAGAACATTTAGTTATATTATAGTGTCTATATAAAAATTTACTTTTAATTAAAATTTATTTAAACCAAAAATAAATACATTTATTTTTAGAAAATAATTTCTATATCGAATTCGTACCTTTAATTTTGTCAAAAATGTTAATGCGTTTTTTTTTTTTTTTAATGAGTAAAAAATTTAAATATACGGTAGACAATTACAGCAATTTGACTATCATCGTATTATATCCTGTCTTCGCGAAAACCGCGTTCGTATGCACTTGAGTGTATGTAGGTCAACTTCAGACTGTGACCCACATGATGTCTGTGACGTCACGAATTACCGATTAGACTTTTCTGTATTCGTGAAGAAAAAAATTCGTAAATACCCATTTGTCCTTTTAATATATTCATATATAAAATTTGATTAAAAGCTGACGGTTTTTAGAAGCCAAACTTTATAACTAATGGGTTTCGGCTTAATCAGTGTTATAAAATCCGAAATCATTGGTAATTTGTAATACAACAAAGTACATTTCAATTTAAAAATGTATTACTTATACCATAACAGATGAAAAATAATTATTTCCTTAATTTGGGTACTAAAACATAATCAAGACTATTCAGTAGTATGGTTAAATACATTCTTGTAACAAATTTATAAAGATAAATTATATTTTTCATAAATAATGTATACAGCTAACAAATTATTTAATTCAATAGGAATTATATAAATGTTTCCATGTAATGTGCAATGAAATGTTAAACCTAAACCATTATAAATTTACGTCAATAATATTGTTTATAAATTAAAATAATGTAAAGTGTAATGCAATAACCATGTATTCATTGCAATACAAATTTTTGTTGCATAATGCTAATGTATGTACTTAACGATTTCACTTAATTTAGAAAAATGGTATAATTAGTTTCACCGACATGTTTTATGGAAATTATAAAATCATTAAAATGTACAGCTTTATTAATGATACTAATAAATTTAAGAAATAGAATACTGGAACGATACGATTATAGTATTAGCATTTAAATTCGTTTAATAGAAATAACACATTATTTAATTCTAATTTGATAAATCTTATCCGATAATTATACATATTTATAAGAAAACGTTGTAATCGTAAATAATTAACCCCTATCTTTCCTTTTCTAACCAAGATATAAAAGTATGTAAATGTATATTTGTAGAATTGAATATGAATAAGAGCTTAACATTTAGTTTTAACAAACCGTATTTATAAATGTGATGCTTTTTAAATCCAAGTAAGATGTTTTATATAGTTTTAAACAAAAATAAATTTATATATGGTTTTATTAGGTTGTGAAAGGGGGGACTACCACACTAGTGATAAATGAACTTTAAATTTATAATAGAGAAAATTTAATCTTGAAATTGATATGTTTATTTTAACTATAGAAATAATAATAAATTAAAGATTATAATAATAATGATATTAACAATTTACTCTTAAACATATTTCACTTGGTGAAAATATGAGTAAATATTTTCTTATAATTATTTCACTCACTTTTATATATGTTCTTATATAATTTTCATACTATTAAACTTTTAATATAAAGTTTACTGCTCAGCTTCTATTTATACTATTTTATAAAAGAATTATAATAACATGTATTTGATTAAATGTTAATTTTTAACATAGTAATATTATATGACATTTTATTGCGCTAAAAATATTATTAAATAATCATGTATAAAAATAAAATAATGCTAGTAATTTATAAATTAAAAATAGATTATGCAATATTAAAGCATTATATAATACAAAAATACTGTTGTATAATCATTTACAGAGACACGTAGTAAAATTTATTCTGAACAGACTGATATTTATATTTTGTTTAATAAGATGGATCTCTAAGTTTTATCGTTTTCTAAGTTAAATGATGTTGCTTATAAATTGTTCAGGTGGCGACAATAAGAGGTTTATGAATACTGAATAATACATAATTAAAAAAAATATGACAAATATAGTTTATTTTTTAATTTAGTATTTTCATAATATACAAATATTAATTATAACGAACACCATATCACATTCATTCATAAAAGCAAAATTAATTAAATAAATCCGCAACGTCGGTAGAAGCGAAAACAAGAAGCAAATCGAATTTGGTATTATATGTGCAGTTTACCTGATTATGAACCTGTATGTTGTGTGTTTGTGTTTGGCATGAAAATTTAAAATTAGAATGTATATATTAATTTAACAAATGTTTATTTCTACAACATCTATAGTACGAAAATATTCAAAATATAATAACAATTTGATACTGTAGACAACAAATATCCATAGATTAATAATAATTTATTACATATTGTTGCATAATGTACTTTTTATCCACTAATCTGTAGAATAACTATTTTAGCAAAATTGTAAATGCTATATAAAAGTCAATAAATACATCTCGTATTATGATTGTCAACATTTTTGTATAAAGTAATATTAAGCTACAGGAATAAAAAATATATACATAATTTATAATTGTACGTATAAGACTATAATATGAACTATATTTCTAAAACCAATAAATACTTAAATTTCTACATTGTATATGAATGATAGATTCAGTTGTTTAAATAATAATTATGATACTCATATATGTCATATTCCCCATATAATATTCGTATTAAACATATTGATGGTACCTAAACAAGAATACATACTATAAATATATATATTGGTTTGAATCTTGTATTATTTATATATTTGATTCTTGGTTAATAAAAGCATTCGTGTATTAAAAAAATTTTTAATACTTGCATTTTATAGAATATTTGTGAATCTTTTTAATCTCACGTATAACCTTTTTCACGACATGTATGAGAGGTATTGTCGAATGTTTCATTAAACTATATTGATTCTGGCAGCGTAACCGTAAGTTAATATAATCGATTGTAATGACTGCAGAATAAACACTTCAGATCTAAATAAATTTCCTAGTACATCTATATGCAGACATTATTTGGCAAATTAAAATTAAATTTTACTTATAATAATATATTTATAACATAATTCTAAACAGAAAATAAAATTAACATTTAACGTTAACAAAATTTAGGTGTAATTCCATTAAAATAATTACGTTTTTAGTTCATTAGTAACAACTTTGTACCTCATATATCATGTCAAAAGAAAAATAGTTTTCTATTCCATTTTGATAAAACTTTTCAGTTCAAACGCTTATTTGTAAAACTTAATTAAACATAATACTAATATCCAGATTATCTATATTTGTATTTGTAAAACATAAATGGAATTACTTTAAACTTTGTACGTTAAGAATTTAAATTCAACTGTCTTGGATATGGACAATTAATTATATAAAATGACAATAAATTTAAAATTGTTGGTCAAAGTAATACAAAACTATAATCAAATTAAATATTTTCAAAATTTAACAAATATGTTCAATTCAGTTTATATTCAAGGCAAGTAAAAGTTCAAGAAGTATACTTATTAAAATTATAAAACGCTTATTTTAATATAATATATACCATATGTTATTAATAACTCAAAACGTGGAATAAGACTTAAATCAAAAAATTATATTCTTTTGATATTTTCTTTCAACAAATCTTTACCTATAGCACACACAAATTCGAATGATACACGATTCAGTAATATCGTTTGACGTTCAATTATGCTGCTTCATTTTGTCCCCTGTTTCATAAAACAAGTGTCAATTGCATTTTGTAAATGGTTTAAGATTTTATACTAAAAAAGACAGACAAGATCGATACCGTAAGATTGATCGTTTTAAATAATGTAAATGTATTAATAAAGAAACAAGAAACTTAAACAGAAAAGATACCTTTTAACCGTCGTGTACTTATCCTACGAAGGTCAAGGTAAAATATTGATTAAACGGCAATCTTTGAGATTATGGCAGAGTTATCATCTACTGAATAAAAAAATAATTATTCTTTTTAACACTGAAATACAATATGTAAATCATCTGCATTCAGTTATTATAAACTCCAGGGCAATTCGAAACTTTGAATTTTATGGAACCAAATTGTTTCTTATACACCGTAAACCAAGTTCTGTAAAATCATCATATAATATTGTGTAATTTTACATATAGAATATAAAATTTACACATCATGTATAAAATTACACTACATTCGTGTGACTTTCTAAATCTGGGTTTACAGTGAATTATTCACATATTATTATTAATAACAACTTTCTTATCAAGTTCATAAAAAAACTGAATTCTTTTATTACAATCAAATAATTTGTTGACGAAGAAAGTAACTAAACATCAATTCGGTTCAAGGCTATTCACAAATATATCACTGAAATATATAATCATTATATTTCTATTTATATATATTCTTATAATAAAAATCATAGCACGTTAAGTCATTGAAATCTTCTTGAAATTGTTATGAACAAATATTTAACGTTGCACAAATCTGTCAATACTTAGCAAGTATTAACTTTTATATTACATATACAGTTATTTAAATAATTTACGTTTAAAATGAATGAATATTATATATTATTTCGTGCGTTGGATTTTGCGAGAAATCCATGCATTTACTCAGCGAATTATATAATAGTGTACGGTGTTCTTTTCTTACAAGTAGAATCGTTCCGCTATTAAAATAGCACTTGACACCGACTGATTCTAAATCGCTTGAACTACGGTACACTATTTGCTTTACGCTTGCAATCTTTGAGTATAATCATCTTCAGAAGAAATGTAGCCTGGAATTGTCATATAACTGGCGCATTTCGATCGATAGCCCCGGGGCCAATAATATACAAGGGCATAAAAGACTAATAACAGAGTGTAAGAAGCCTATGTATTATTGTGGCTCCTGTAAATTTTACACCAAAGTTGTCTGCCCTCTGGAAGAATCGAAAAGAGAAGTGAGGTGATTATATTACACACAAACCGATTCGTTATGTCTTTTTGTAAAAAATGAAATATATATATATATATATAAATAGTATAGATGTAACAGTTGATTTTTATTTATGCGTTTTCAATTCTTCTTAATGTAATAATATTATATACATATATTAATCTATTTCAAGAGTAAACCTTTGTATATGCTTGTATTATTTTTATTACATTTTCTTACAAGTTCAATGTCGTTTTGTATTAATTATAATTATAAATTTATATAATCTGCATAAATGCATGTAACCTTTTGCATAATACATTCGAACCTCATCATGCTTATCTACGGCCATAATGTCCCTTTGTCATGTTGACAGAAAAAAAACCATCGATAATGTCTTACCTGCCCTTTAAACTTGCCCCCACTCTTTACAAACACGCTCACGTTTACTATTATGGTAACTGTCAAACTTTCGAAAACTTTTCAGTTGTTTTTTTTCCAAGACTTTTTAACGAGTAAATAATTAATATAAAGAATAATACATTTTGTTAATCCTAATTAAATATTCAAATATTTTATATTTGTTAATGTTATTATATATTTCTGAAGTTAATTCTATAAATACACTACTTTATACTATATATATGTAATGAATATTTTATATTCCAGCGCCATTGCATACATTTCAATAATCCTATTCTGCATTGATTATTAATCACTACATACATTGTTAACCGAATTGGTCAAAAAGCCAATATATTTACCCACAAATGTGCGATTTTTGTAATTAAAAAACTGACCTCTCTTGCACGCGTTTATATTTACGAAAACCCGTGAAATTTAATATTTATACATACGATTACACGTCCGTGACTGTAAAATTTCCGTAACTAATGTAAATATACATCATTTCGGCATAAGAGAAAAAAATACAACGTGTCGCAAGACAAAAATGATATGCAACAAGTATAAGAAAATTATTTTCGTATATAAATTCAGTATAGAGAGAACGAATAATATGATGCAAATTTTGCACGTAATAACATTTTAACACGGAAAAGAATGACTGGCACCATTGCCGTATACATATTTAAAATGTAAAAACACACGAGCAAATTTCGAACATTCAAAGATAAGCGTCGCATTTGCACCTTGAATATTACTTATTTTATTTAACTTGACAGCGTCAAGTATAGGCATTTCATTTGACAAAACAGTTGACGTTTAACGCGCAGATTTCGCGACGTTGCCTTCCTTAATAAACTGCACAGTACAGCGGTTCGAAAAGCGAATAACATTTTCATCAAAAATATCCACAAAAGAATAAAAGTAAAACGTTGCAATCAATACCACCGATATGCAACGAACCAGGGCAATAATTCATTTAAAGCAAATTTCGTGCATTCCAATTTCAATATTCGTTTCATTATATTTAACTAATGACAATTATTTGTATTAATTCATTACCAGAGTTGTTACGACAAAAGAACGCGCGTTTCAATAGCAACAATACTAGGATCGTACATTTTCAACGATTGACGCCTATAACTAATAATTTTTTTTCTATATTATTTAAGATTATAAAACAGACACTTTGCATTGAAATGTGTATGAGATTTAGTCGTATAAATGAAACGTGCCTATAATTGTAAGTAGTCGATGCACGTGTAAGTCGTTGTTCTTCCTCGCTACTCGCGGTATATCTTGGTCGTGGGTATGTCCGTGTAATGGGGTGGCGCTGGATCAATACCAACTGGCCTGTTCTTTGATAGTGTACGTGCAGCTTCTCGTAAAGGAGTGTGTAGCGGCGTTTACACGCAACTTCATCCAACTGATGTTTTTGCAATTTTGAACAATAGCCCTCAACAAATATTAAAACTAATCTTGCCGTTAATCCGACGACTGCGCCATTTATATAAGAATTTCAATTTCGTAAACAAAAATGTATTTTTAGTTAAACAATCAGAAGCGTTTAATTGGATTTCATCTCATTTCAATTAACTGAAGTTGTTTCGAATTAAATATAGAATAAATTAATTTGAAACACACTTTTAATAGAACATTTGGATTGATAAATAATAAACATTCAAGATTAATTAATTCGGATCATCAAATACGTTTTCCCGTGGCTGCTTCATTTAAGGCGTGCTTTTTTAATCAAACTGAATTAACGTAATTGAATTATTTTTGTTGTATTAAATATTGGACCATTTCGTAATTAGTCGAGAAAACATATTGCTCGCTGATAAACGTGAGCAAAGCTTGTATTCAATTAGAAACGAGTATATTGAATGTTACTAATGTTAACAATACGTTCGGTTTGGGAAATTTCTTTAAAATGTAGATTCGGTTGTTTTCGGATGAAACACTTATTAGAGAAATCAACATTAAAGTGGTATATGCTAAAAAAGTCTGAAATTCTCTTTTCGGCGTAAAATTATTTTGAATCAAATTGTAGAATAGAAATAGAAATAAAAACGCGCTCGTTGTTTGATATACTGAAGAACGCGAATCTTTATTATTATTAAAGTTCATATCTTGAATGTGATCAAGATATGAATTTCGGGAGATAATACTTTTTGGGTTTTAATTTAATCATTTTTTACGTTTTGGGTTTTAATTTTAAAGCACACAATTGGAACATTTATTTTCTGTCTGGTAAAAGAAAGAAATTATTTTATTTTATTAATAAGATATTTTTCGAAATCATGAAATTATTGTATAAAAATTACTACACGAAAACAATTTTTCAATGTATACTAATAGAAAATATATTTAAATCAGCGATATTTCTACTAGTATACATTAGACTAGGTTTTCGGTGTATATACTAAATATTATAAAATGCTGTTAATCAATTAAGAACAATTTCAAGTTTCATCTTTTTATTACGTTAATTAATTAAATCATTTCTAATTTAATACTAATAATGATAAACATAATAAACAACGATAGATTTTTAATTAAGCGACAACAAATTAATTCCAACCACAAAGAAACTTGTCTTCTGTAATGTTCATAAATCGACAAAGAAAGTCATTTGTTGCAGTAATTAAAATATGTATTGAATGGAAAACTATCATTTCTGTCACTTATCTTCAAGTAATCAATTTCCTTTAGTTAACAATTATAAATGTGTTCTTCATCATTGTACTACGTTAAAAAAAAAAATAAGAAAAAAAATGTTTCTAATCTTCAAACGAAAGTGTAACCAATTTTCAAATAAACAGCATGGTTATGTTAACAAATATTATACATTGATCTAACATCTTTGACGATAAATAAAACATATACTTAAAATACAATGTAATAAAAGTATTTGCTATTGAAAAACATAAACCGTGCTGTTAGATTTTATGCATGTCTAAATTGTTAAATCAATAAAATATTATTAATAATTTCGTTGTATATAAAGCGATGACGATATATAATATATATATATATATATATACATATTAATTACCTTTATTTAACAAAGACATTGTTTTTAAAAAGTGACAACTGAAAATCACAGATATTTATCGACTTATTCGGTTAACTATTCGATGACATCATATCTAAATTCTTAGCTATGAGT
>JABFQC010004960.1:0-12116 GCA_022817085.1 Psilanteris sp. ZL-2020 | reverse complement strand
ATATAATACTGTGTGATTTGTTTAATATCAAAGTATCCATATAAAACTAATTAATATTTTTTGTAACGAGAAATAAAGTATTAAAGTTGATGTGTAATTTTTTTTTATTGGAATTGTTAATACAAATAAATATTTGAAACAAATTATTTTATAAAAGTTGTTTTTGTAAACATTTTTAATAATCAATAATATTATCACATAGAATGTGACTTTAACTGACGACGTATTTTAATTAATTTTTCCGATAATTGTATTATTTAATTAATTTTAATTATGTTCAATTATATTAACCTTAACGTTGGAGTATAATCAACAATTAATTCGGATAATCAGTATTTTTATTTACCACACATATAACATTAATTGTTACACTATTAATTATACACTACGCGTAATATTCTATTTATTTCAAATGATTGAAATTGAATACAAAAATACTTTATGTAAAAATAACAGTATGTAACTATTCTTAATATATAGTATAAAAACATTTTGATTTTGCAACAACAAGTTATATAAATATTTTCATTTTTAATTAATAATTATACAATTATGTTATGTTATGTTGTTATATATATTAAACCATATAATTTCGTATATCCAATTTTCACGTAAAATTGTTTCAAATTGCAGAATTGTATAATAAATCATTTTACTTTTTTAAATCTAGATAAAAATAAATCAGTGAATACATCGATCGATTTAAAAATATGATTATTAGTATGAAAAATATTCACCTCGATAAACATGTTTTTTTTTAAATTATATAATTATAAGAAGCGTGTAAATATTTTTTAATGTTATATTTCGTGAATTTATACTTCCTATATTTCAGAAATAATGCAGTGCAGAATGTACTATGTTAAATAATAAATCAGTAGAAGTAAATAAAAGGAAAAAAATTACATTACCGGGTGAGTTTTTCTTTCTTTTCACTTTCCTTTTATTTTTAACCTTTTCCTTTACAGTTTTCCTTCAACATTTCTTATCGTCGAACTACGTTAAATTATATAATCGTGACTATAGTTGAGCGAAATTGTTATTAAGATATACTTTCATTGTAAATACGGATGCTTAATCATGACAATAATTATATAAGTTATTATAGCTGAGTAATGAGAACGCTTAATTTATATCCCAAAGAACGAAACTTTAATCTTAAAATGATGTAATTTGAGATACTATTGTGCAAATTAAAAGCTCTTTCATGTTTTAATAATAATTATTTCATATTTCATGTACATTGCGTTTAATGCAAACATTAATATTTTTAAAAAAAATACTAATATACATATATATAGGCATCCATGTAAATTATTTCTGACCATTTAAAATATCTTAATAACAACATTTGTATAAAATGATAAAATCAAACATTCCTCTAGTAACCTCACAACAGTTTTAATATAGAGTTTACGCAATTTTCATTTCGTATATACAAAGTTATAAATGTATTTGAAAATGAAATGTATACCTATTGATTTGAATTATACTTTAAATATGGTTCATGATTGGTGAAATTTCGTATCAAATAATTAATATATAAAATATACCTTTTGTCTCTGATATAAAGTTAAGCAATTTTATTTAAAAACCTTAATTACCCTACATACAACCAATTTTCTATTGTAATTATATAATACTGATTCTGGTTTCAAATTTAGAAATAAAAATAAAAATACCATCATATATAAAATCGAGTGCATAGTTTATTAGTATTTAAATTTCAATTAATTTTAATCCAATATTCAATTAAATATAAGCAAGATTTGTTATGTCCATTGATTTTTAGACTAAAAAGTAATATATTTGCCTCAGTTATATAATGTTTTATTGCAAAACTAATTATATTTTTGCAATATTATGGTTTATACAAAAGTAATCAGAAAACTGGAACTGAACCAGTCAGGAGCTTATTACGAGTCATTAATACTTAACAAACATTGATCAACCTCGAGGATATAATCGTCGTGTTAAATCACTTGCAAGAAGAGAAATGTTTAAATGTCAAATTTGTGCGCTATTCTTTGAATAGCAGCTCACAAATCTATCTAGATTAAAACCATTAAATTATTTAATCCGATCTTACCGTACGCGCTTTAGGTTACGCTCACCTGGAAACATTGATGGCGACATCAAGACGACCATCAAATAAACGACACGAGACAGGAGATATACGTTGCAAGTTGGCGTCTTAAGTTCTATACTATATATGAGCAATTCGAAGAAAGTTTGAAGGGCAACGTAATCGCAAGGAAAACCCATATTTTGCAACGGAATCACCTTGTGGACACTTTAATACTTTTCGCACGAAACTAACGTGTTGACTCAATGACGTTTAAAGTTGATTTTTCAACCGTGTTAATTAAAGCCATTTTTATTGATAAACATTTTTATAGCGCATACGGAAATCACGACTTTTTATATGTCTATTGCAATAGAGAGTAATGTTTTTCGAATAAAAAATCAGTTTTATGTAATTAATAAAAGTTCTTCCTGTTGACATTTACTCATACTTATATTGTTCTTATATTACACACTATAATTTTGTTTTCTTTATATGGTTTGCACCTATTCAACGGTTATTCCTCTGTTATTCATGCTCATTTAGGTATATTAATAAATAAATAAGTAAATTAAAATTATTTCAACTTTTACACGGTTGCAATTTTGCTATATACTTTTCTACTAATATGTCATTCGAAAATATGACGAATAATATGCTTTCTTTACACTTGTTACTAATAAAGTATATGAAATACGAGCGAATGTTGACGATTGCAATTAACATGTTTTATACACATAATACACTACGCTGTAATTCTAATCCGACAGTGATATTCATACCCATGTAGAAATTTACAACTGGAAATACGTTGAAACCGCGTTCCAAAATCATTCAATCTGATCATATGGCCAGATACACTTATTATAAGTATGAAAATAACCGAAATAGTTAGTTTAAAGTACTATTAAGTAAAAAATGGCTGAATTGAAAATTACATTTTATCATGAATTCTACATTTCTGCATCCCATTCGAAGAAAACTCATTTAAATCAATCGAAAATACGTATTTAGACATTACAATACAATCAGAATTCCATAAAAAGTCATCTGAGATTTTTTGCGAAAAATAAATTTTTGGCCTTTTTTTTGAAAAAATCGAAGGGGTATATACCTTAAAAAATGCCAATTTTGGCGAAAAAATGAAAATGTCCCAAAACCGTTCAATCTGTGCATATAACCAGGCACAATTATTATAAGTATGAAAATAACCGAAATAGTTAGTTTAAAGTACTATAAAGTAAAAAATTGCTGAATTGAAAAATTACATTTTATCATGAATTCTACGTTTCTACATCCCATTCGAAGAAAATTTATTTAAATCAATCAAAAATACGTATTTAGTCATTACAATACAATCAGAAATTCATGAAAAGTCAGCTGAGATTGATAGCAAAATATTGATTTTTGGCCATTTTTTGAAAAAATTGAAGAAAAAATTGACCTTAAAAAATTCCAATTTTGGCCAAAAATGAAATTCTTCCAAAATCGTCAAATCTATTCAGTTGTTTAAATTAATGAATAAATATTAATTTATTGTACTACACATGACACCAAGACAACTGTTTATTATTATTATTATTATTAAGAATGAGCATTATAAATAAATCACAACCGTAACCTATAGTTTATAATTTAAAAATGTATTTAAATTTGTATGAACCTATTGATTATTTTGAAATTATTCTTATTTAGTTAAATTAATTAAATTCCATTCAGATTGAAAATTTAAAGTCGAGGATAGCAAACTTAAATCTTCTTACATTTGTTTGCATTTCTCGTTGCATTCTTCTAAAAACTTCGATTTTGTATCAATGAATTGCGGCCCGTACAATTTAATAATAAATTAAGAACAAAAATTAGACACAAACAAATATTAAATTGAAATCAATCCGTCGCGGATCTGGCGAAATTTAATTAAATTTAAAGCATGGTTCCATCTGTCCATATATCACCTCGTATAATTAACTGACGCAAGTGCACACCTTGAAACGCTTCAAGTTCAGAAACAGCCATTAAGTATAACGCCTATCAAATTTTCGAAAATAAATCCTGCCCATTAATTCGAATCGTCGTTAAATTGTCTCTGCTTAATATCAACAGCAGCTCCGCGAGTCCCAGAAAAAGATAGATATACCCTAATCGTTATATAATACTTTTCACATTTTACTACAAAGTCCAAATTGATGCATGCGTCCTTTTTGTTTCCTCGAAGATTTCGGCTTTGACCCGGAACCGGACTTTTATGCAGCACTGTTCAGACGACTTTTTGATCTAGCCATCTTCTGAATTCGTCCTACTTTCTTCATGAATGTATTGCCACATTTAGAATGTTAGTATTATTCGGCATATTAGCTGAATAATTTACGAATCACTCCCAAGACCTTTTAAGGATTTTAAAAATCACCGCACGACGTTGCTTAATTTTAATGATAATAATTATATATATTAAAATAGAACACGTTAATGAATAAAACAACGATAACCATAAGAATTAGAATTTCAATTGCGAAATTATGCCACTGCACAGAATTGTTGAAATAAAAAAGCACTTTAAAATGACGCTTGACTTTCAGTTATGATTTTAGTGTTTTAAATTCAGTTCGTTCGTTTTCGTTCGTCATTATTTTGGTGAATACTAAAATAGTTAATTTCCTCAAATGACCATCGCCGACTGAAATAACCATATAACGACACAACGAACCGTCTGCAGTAACCTATATAAATCTTAATGCATTTTCGTCATATGCAAAAACTCAAAAAACCGCGGTGACTGACAATTCGTTTTAATTAGTGGATTCAACTTGTTTTTATACAAAAAAAAAAGGGGAAAAAAAAGAAAGGATCGGCGTTCTTAAAATAAATATTAAATTTTGACATTATTTTTGCTACTATTTATTAATAAAGTGACAAATGGAATACAGTCGATTCCTCATTGCGCATCAGCATACATAATAGCTATCCGAACAGATGCATTCGGTTTGTAAATGAAATAATAAATCAATTAAGCGTCCGATGTCCAAGCAATCAGAAGTCACTAGTGTTACTTATGCCAAGTCGCGTTATCTGGAATCTCATCTGGATACTTTTTCTCTTCACGGTGTTATCTTTTACAGCATGTTACGAGGTACCGCGACCATGACTTCTCGTAAGTGCGGTATATATATATATATATATATATATATATATATATATATATATATATATATATATAAGTAATCTACACAATGTTTTGTGCCGATCGACGAGAGTGCACTTGATGCTCTTTATTCGCAACGAATTGTAAAAACAAATCAGTCGTACTCGACTCAAAAAGGTCTTACGAGAGGTTCAACGAAAGTGAATAAGTGTCGGACAAAAAGTCTACCATTTCACTTGACAAGACATTTGAAATGACCTATAACAAGGAATGCAAATATTTCAGACGAAAAGTTGTTTATCTTTATTAACTCCATTCGGACCACTTCTCATTTATTATCGTTATTCAGTATCGTGAATTTAATTGTGTTTAATTCGAACGCGTTGAAATAGTGTACTACATTCAGACAGGGAGATGTCGAGATGAAACAACAAGTTTTGATTATTAAAAACTCGTTAAGTTAATTTCAAATTTTTTTTTTCAATCATAAATTTAAAATAAAGCTCGGAATTGAAGGGAAATATTATATTCCACATTTATGAGATTGAACTGAAATTAGCCAATCACAATCACTAGTGTTCGAATCGAAGCCATCGAAATTAATAATTAATTTCGAATTAATTATAAAAATGAGAGCAATTGTTTTTTAATAATAAATACGTACGCAAAACGTGGAATTATTATCCACGAATTGGTTGAATTCCCGCGATAAGAAAACGAGACCCGAACGAATGCGGTTTTCACTGTTTCTCCCCGAGAAATCGCCGATTTGATTGATTTCAATCGGTCAGCGCGAAGGAAAGCATTTAACACGTGGCCTACATAATCGGTTATTATTCCCACAATGAATAATTAACGACCGGATAAAAATGATTCTTTTTTCCATTTCATCGCATCGTAAATCCATCATTTTCATGAAATAAACCGACAACGCAAACGCCTTTATATCGCGTATCACGATTATGTCATTGTATTTGCTATAATACGTACACCGCGAATCCATTTCCATCGTACACGCATTTACGTTTTTCATTTCACTCGAAAACTGAACTTTGCTTTCAGGAACAATCAATTACAACTTCACCCATCAATACCGTCCAAAAGAACCCAGTCAATACAAACCACACGCTATACCTCCCGGTACTTGTGCCTTCCAGAAAGAATTATTATCCAGCAATAAATATTATAAACTTCGCAATAATTGGTTAAACCACGCGTATAATCGACGCAGAGCACAAATTCGGCGATGCCTCTTCAAGCCCTTATCGCGTTCCCACACTCATACTTTTATATATATATACAAACGCGTTCGTTCAATGGTGCGATTAAGGTGGTTCTTCAAGCGATTTTGACAGATATTGGACATTTCATTATAGTTTCGCTGATTTATTTAATACGTTTATTTTTCGTACATACGCACATTTTCTTATTTTTGTGGAAATGTTTTAATGTTAAAATAACCAATTTGACGTAATATTAAAAACGTGATGAGTAGACTTGTTTTCGAGGTGATAAAACAACGCGTCTATTAATTACGTCACGAATTCAATTTGAAAATTTAAATTTATTATACAAAAATAATTCCCCATCATCAAAAAAATGGTTGCAAATGTTTACATTTTATAAAAAAAGCAATATTTAATACTGCAATAACAGAAACAATAATAGATATTGCAGATTTCGTTATACTTTCATTAATTTATTCAATACGTTTATTTAGCCACGGGTGTTATTATACGTGTGAATAGCCACATTTTCTGATTTCTGTAAAATTTATTTAATGTTAAGAAAATCAATTTAACATAATATTAAAAACGTAAATAGAAAATTCGTTTCTGAGGTGATACGAAAACGAATTTACTAATTACGTCGAGAATATCAATTGAAATTTTACACATATCATAGAAAAATAATTTCCCATCAGCAAAAAATGTGGCCAAAATCTTGCATTGTATTAAAAAGCAAAATTTAATGCTGCAATAACAGAAACCACCATTCCGTTGCATTAGACTCGAAGAACCCCCTTAAAGGGCCGGGAAACTTCCGCGGCTGCTCGATTTCGCGGATTCCGCGTCCGAAATTGCGTTCGTTCACACGGCTGACCGTAATTACAAACGCACGTTCCGGCGTCATAAAAATTCGCCGCCGCGCGCATTTCATCCTCTTTGATCAGCGCACCATACATCGCGGAGATAAAGAATGTTTAGCAATGCATATCTAATAGCGACGCTCGTTGCGCTCGCGCGATCAATCTATTAATTTATAGAGCGTAATCGTGCGTCGCCGACAAAGGAGCCAGTGTTTGGTGTGTTGGTTCGCGCCTGTGTGCGGGACACGCGCGCGTCCGCGAAGATGGTGTAGGTGCCGCGCGGCGCGCACATTTTGCCGGGGTGCATTGCGAACGCGCGGTTACGCGTCGCACACTAAGATGTCGTAATTGGGTTAATGAATGCTGTTACGGCGATACAAAAACGCTTCAAATCAATGTTTATGATAAGCGCGTAACGGAGATTCGTTTCGTGCGTGTGTATATGAAAATAATGACCGAGCGCGCGCGGCGCTGCAAAAACCGGGCGTACGCTACCAGTTTCAATCGCGTTTGCATTTCATTAAAACATTGTTGCGTTAGTCCGACCGAGCGGCGCGCTGTCGCGAAATCGCGCGCGCAAAAACGCGCCATCGCGTTGTTTCGTTTGCGATCAACGTACGAACGCAATGACTGCGCGTATTGCGTGGATTGCGCGACGTCGCAAAATTTTCATTTTCAACTTCATCCGCGGGCTTGATGCAATTTGCGCTATCGTTGCGCGATAAAGGATATCCGATGAGAAATCAATTTTTGCTCGGCTCGGTGACGCAATGTGTAACAATTGCCAATCGTTTGAATGATAGGAGCAAATTGAGTCCGGGTCGTGAGAAACGCGCGGAATAACTTCATTACGGGTTTTATAACGTTCGAACGTAATTTTTAACGTAATGTTTAATGATATGTAATTTGTCGGGTAATTGACGGCGGGGTTTGTAATTGGCTCGCATTTTTACGGCTGAATAATTTTTGTTTGTTACTGTTTGCGGTGGAAAAAAATGCGCGCGCCGAGGCGCGTTGCGCTGTGATGGATGATAAAACGTTAAGGGAATATGTAACACGAAAATAAGTGAATGTTAAATATATATATATATACATATATATATATATATATATATATATATATACGTAATAATACGTGTGTACGGCGAGAGTTGCGACCGCCGCAACGGCAAATATATTATTAGCATATAATTATAAAATGTTAATATAAAGGGTGTTTGTGATTGAATTCAAATGAACGGTGATTAATAATTAATTGTGTATATTATCATATAATATCAGATATTAAATTTGCATGATCGCGCTTTTCAGAAAAACGCCGCGATATTGATCGAAGTGTTGTTATTATTAGACAATAATTCGTAACGCGAATATCGAAGTAACGCTTGATAATTGATTGAAATGCATCAACGCAAAGTCACTTAAGTATTTATACCGACGCATAAATAATCAACTTTAATAAATCAGCGCGCGTTGTTACGGACACCCGGCTAACGATTGTTGTGATTATTATGCCTGTTATAATTTCAACTTCGATGCCTGGGACGGCATTAAAGATTTCTTCGTTTGGACCGCGCGTTCGACTGATCCGACAAACCGCGCCGATAAAATGCCCGCGCGTAACTCTGCTTTTATATCGACGATCGTTGAGTATCGTCGAGAAAAAAAGGGCCTAATTAAGAGTCAATTTAATATCAATAAACTGGACAATATACCATCAAATTAACATCCGCGTTCCACAGGAGCTTACGTCATTATAAAAGAACCATTTTCTTTTTTATCGCAACTCCCCCCTCCCCGCCCTCGCCGTTACATGAAGCAATAATAACATTTTTTTTTTTTTGGAATACTTATACATAAGTATAAAAGTTAAGAGGGTTCGCAATGCGAAGTTCAGTCATCGCGCGAATAACAAAAAAAAATCGAGCGATTGGCGCCAGGATCTTTCCATCGAATCAAGGCCGACGTGCTATGGAGAAAGGCTCCGGAGGCGCCGCTGTAAAGGTGCAATTACTGCAAATCTGCGTGCTCCGTGTCGTCTACATATTGTGCCCGTTTGCTGATATTTGCGACACATAGACGAGTCGAGTGAAGAACGAGACGAAAAACAAAAACGACACGAGTATTTTCCGCGCTTTGCGTGCATCACGTAATATTCTTCATTTTCTCTTCTACGTTTTCAAATTCTTCGTCTTCGTATAGTTTATAGATTGTAACAGACTACGAAAGAGGCAATTTACCTTCGTCGGTTATGAGATTTTATAATTCAATTATGAACATGCCTCCGGAAATAATAAAAAGAAGTCATAGTAATAATTTAAAGTGCGTTATTTTTGTGTATCTTAAGCATTGAAAGCAGATACGAATCAAACTTTATTTCAAAAAATCATACATACGTAATATTTATTTAGTTGTTTTTTGTTTTGGTATAATTATTATTGATGTTTTATATTCGTATATAAGTAGTTTGAGTGTTCTGCAATCCACTAAATAGAAACCGCCCTTGCGAGCTGTTTGCAGAATCTTTAACGTGTAAGACTCAAATATAAAGGTGTCTTAATTTTATAATTATATAATCTACGTGACATAAGTTTATTACTCAAATTCTAATAATAAATGTATTAATAAGGTAAAAATGTTGATAATATAATTGCAATGTTTTTATGAATGTTTTATATTTATGAAATTAAATGGTTTTAATTAACCAATATGTTTATATCTAATTTATATTTAACATTAATATAATGCATAAACATAGTTAAAAGTATATATTTTTTATGAATAAAATATAGATTGAAATTTTTTTGTTTATTTATCCACTTTAACTAGTTACTTTAGTTCGTTTGTTTTTAGATACATTTTAATTTTAATTAATTTAATTAATTTAATTTGGCTTTAGTTAGCACTTTTAATATTGAGTTTAGTATATACTCAAAATAATTAATTAAAAAAAATAATTAAAACAGTATACTCTTAAATCAAACCAATTATAAAATATTTATCACAAATGCGTGTTCCAAATAGACATTATTATTTATTATATGATATGTTATGATTCATTTCATCCTTCGTAAGAAATTATTTCACTTTTGCTATATATATATATATTATAATTTTATCAATATTTTTTTTCAATACTGCAGACTGAAAAAATGAATCGGTTTTTATGTACATATAGCAAATAATATATTATATAAATAATAATGTTCATCATATCATATAAAAATGTATATTATACAAGCTTTATATTATACAATCTATCCCGCAATCATTATAACATATAATAAATTTTACCTCAACATTTTTTTCAATGTATTTGCATTAAAACTCATACTTCATACAGTTCTCATATTGCAATACAATTTGAAAAGAACACACGTAATTATGATATTTTAAAAAAAGATTATGATTCAACATTATGATTTGTTTCTTCATCTCTCATATACATTTATGTAATTCAAATCATAATAAAATATATACCGTGGCAGTACCATTACACGTGTTACATTTGATTTTACACGCGACCATTATTGTACTTTATCTAATTCATATATCAAAATCTGAAAATGATTTATGCAAATAAGCGCTTAAAACCGAAACTTTCGCTTTTATTATCGTCCTAAAATTATTGCAGGAATTGAGCAATCGTAAATCACGAACGCGATTAATTCGCCAATTATCAGCGGACAAAAGAACCAGCTATATTGCTTTCTTCCGATCGATCTTTAATTAATTTATTTATTTGATATTCACAGGCGACAAGATCAGTATACGAGCAGTATTCCAAGACTTTCAGAATTCCGAAGCAAGATGACTCGGATGATACGAATACCGATGAAATCTAGCGAGGAGCTCGATGACGTCGAGTCGAGTAATTAATTAAGCTCACTCGACCGAGCGAAAGAAAGGCAAACCAGCGAGATTCTATCCAGTTCGCTGTATATTCTGTCAGACTGTCACGTGAATGATAAAATTATACTCTAAGAATGATTTGTATAAGTGATTCAAATAAGACGATTTTTTTTTCGGCAAAAGACGCAGATCATTCGGAAAGTAAATTGTAAAAACACTGAATCAGTATTTAATCAATTCTTCGCTTCGATTCAAATTCGAATAACATTGTCAATATTTTAAGAGGACAAAAAAGAAACGATTTCGAATGATAACACCAACGGTTGGATAATACAGTTGTGTGTATATATATATATATGAGTTCATATATTCATAACTCTATGAATTATGTAATTATGCTGTAATCTTTAATATCAAACATCTTCGTTTAAAAAACAGAAAAAACAAACACTAGTAAATTTTGAAAATAAAGACGTCAAAACCTGTCATTTGACAGCACAATTGACGCAAAACAAATGTTCGGTCAAAGCCGTCGTCGTTTCATCGCCGTTTCGACGCGAATTTCATATCGCTACCATTTCGTCAAACGCCAAATAAATTGCCCGTCGAAGTTTGCATAATTAGAAATCGGAAAATTCCGCGAAAATCATTTAGTCGGGTTAAACGTAACGAGCCGAAGCACGCGAAGAAAAAGAAGAAGAAGAAGTAGTGGAAGAATAAAAAAAAAAAAAAAAAAAGAATGCAGAAACAAATGAAATTCTTACTAAGAATAAGAACCGAAAAACGCAAAAGATAAACAAACCCATATAAACAACAAAAACAGAACACGCGCCCACCCGAGATCGCGGCACATTGCAACAACAGACTTTTTTTATAACACCCCCCCCATGCAACCGTGTCTGGCTGTTATTTCATAGTTGGTTGAATCTTTACACAATAAACATAGTTCATTTTAATGAGACACATGAGTG
>JABFQC010004959.1:0-12116 GCA_022817085.1 Psilanteris sp. ZL-2020 | reverse complement strand
GTGTATAGCATGTGAATATGAAAATGTGTGTTATATACATATATATACATATATACCGTTCGAAACGTCGTTACATTTAAATGTCATCTAAAAAACAAAATAAAAAAAAATCTTGCTATTACCGAACTCGTTGAATGGCAATTTATTTTACGGTTTTTGTCGACAATAATAATCCCAGTTCCTTTTACTCCTCTCATATCCGACCGCCTAGTTGTTCGATCCCGACAGAACAAATCGCGAAATTCGACTCGAACCGTACCCGCGTCAACCAACACTCATCCGGACGCGATGGTTCACCCACCGAGTTCCGCCGCTCTCGTGCCATTCTTCAAACCAATTTTGAACCTCGAACGAACCTTGAGTCCCGCCTCGTACGCCTCGCGCTCGAATCACGCGAACGCGCCCGACACGTGCTGATGCGAATCTGTAAAAAGACGAAAATACCCGCGCGATCTTTGATTTTTCGCGCGGGTTACGCCGCGCTATTAATAATCCGCGCGTCCGATACGCACGCAAACTTTGTCAACAAATTGTGTAAGCGCTTAATGTTTACGCCGCTTTGACGCCTCGGCTGCGCGTCGCTCCGCTTTCTTCGCGCGATTTTCATTACCGAAATCGCGCCGCTCGTCGAGCCCGACTTTTCAATAGAAAGAGAAAGCCCCGTTTCGTCGTTTCGTGATTCCTCTTCCACTTCCTTCTTCTCTTCTTCTCCTTTTTTATGCAACCGCGCGCGTCACCGGGAACTAACCTCGGACAAATCGCGCTTGACGCGAGAAAAACGAAAAGAAAAAAAACCATGCATTTGAAATGATGATTTTGTCAAGTTCAAAATTAGCATAGCCAGCATCGAGATTTATTCATTCGGACGGATAATGCGCGTCGGGGATACGCGCGGATAACGGACGGCGCGATAAATAAGGCAAAAAGTCGCATTTGTGTAGTCAATTGGGGATATCGAACGTTTTATCAGCGACTTATTAGGACGACTCGGATGTATAAACAGTTCGATTGTTTTTTCTCGGTTTTTCTTCTGTCAAAATCAGAGTCGAAAATTGCGTGTAGGAATTCTTAGTTGGCATAATTCACAACCGGGTTTGTTCGCTTTAGTTTCGAGAATAAAGAAATTTATGATAAACACGACGGGTCAGAAACCGTCCGCGAGAAATATATAACGACATCGAAAGGGTCTTTATTATTAAATTGACGATTTCGATGTTTCAATTGAGAATTGGATGTTTAAGAAATTCTTAATGAAATAGATATTTCATGCACTTTACTAAATTAATTAATCCAAGTTTAAAATAAATATACACTGAGAAAAATGAAATAATTACTATTTATAATGCGATCTTGGACTTTTAAGCGACAAACCATAAAATTTGGTCTTTTTAGGAGAAAAATTTACGTTTTTTACGTAGAAACTTACTGCTTTATCTGAAATAATACTGCTAAACATAGTAAATTCCACAGTTTTTTGCTTAAAAGTCCGAGCTCGTATTATAAATAGTAAATTTTCATATACAATATTAATGTACAATATAAACGTAACGAATATGTATGAATACACGAATGAAACCACATGCAACGTTTTACCAATAAATCTTTAACGACAACACTGTTTCTGTAAATTATTTTTAGAATCTCTAAAACTTTAAAATTCACAAAAACGAAAATACACTCAAACAGTTATACACGCATTTATATACATTCAAACCAAACATCCTATTATGAATATAGAACATTGCTCTACATTAATCTTAAGTTTACGAACCAGTTCGGTCCAATTTGCAACCCAGCATATTTCCGCGCACAATTCGTTTCTTCGTTCCAGACCTATCGGGACCGCGCGAGAGCTCCAAATTGGATCCACCAGCGATACCCGTTAAACCCTTTCTGGCACCGCGCGACCCGACCGAAAAACCCCAACGATGATAGATCGCAACAGCAATTGATTTTATTCGCGGCAATCCATCATCGCGCTGGAACATTAACATAAGTCAAGTCGGCGAGCGTATCCGCGCTTTTAATGAAATTTATTTGCGAATGAAAATGTTGTGTACCGCCAGGCGTCTTATTATAAATGTGCTACCGTGCGGCCGTACCTGCGCACGGTTTCCAAGTGGCGAGCGATGTTGCTCCGATACAGGCGCCCGCCAACTTAATAACCCTCGGCGAACCCGGAATCAAGATCCCGCGCGGAATCTCTCAATCGCTATGTGGCACTGTCTTTTTGCGAGGATTTGCCGGACCCGCGCGCGGATCGAGATCGGCTCCAGAAATTGACACCGAGTCGATTTGTTGCTGGTGGCTTCGGTCTCGCCGACGCAAAACAGAAACGCGCTTAGCTCGGTGAACGAACGTACGTTTCTATTGTTTCCGCGAAAGTACTAACGCGACGCGTAGTCGGGCAAAGATTTGCTCAGTTAAAGATCGTTTGGTTTCGAATACGCGCGTGGGGAAAAATCGCGAGGAAAAAGTCGGGTTGCAAACAGTTGGAACGAAGGATTATAAGTTGGGATTGTGATATTTTGTTATAGGTTAAAAAAATGTATTATATATATATAGTATAAATATTAATTTATATAAATATGTTTGGTTCGCTTTAATTATTCAAATTCGATAAATAATATTTGGTATATTAGACAAATCTAATTTCACCGATTATATTGTAGTTACAATTTTTTACGTTACCGTTCTTGAATAATCGATATTGTTATTATTATTATAAATTCTAAATCCACATTTGCACATCCACACTTTTTCCGCCGACAATCACAGCCGCGCGTACTGCTGATTAATGACAAAATAATACCATTTCACCAATTATCATTCACCGACGCGATAATTATCCAATCCAACCGTCCGTCGAAAACAAACGCACTACTTGTGAACCGTCGATTTCGGAACGCGAATGATCGGTACGGCGATGCACACGGCGCGTTTGATACGCGCACCGTTCGTGCAAAACGTTTGTAAATACACCGTCTGCATTTCTTTTCCATAACGCAGATTTGCGTCACCGTGCATTCTCTTCCGAATCGTTTCCCAAACAATAACGAAACAATCGCAACGAAATTCGCGCGCCAAAGCTCGTGCGCGCTCGCGGCGAACCAAGTCGCTCTCGGCGCGAAAAGCGGCCGACCGATCGGCGACGAAAATCGGGTCGCCGAACTCGCCGGATCGGCCGATTCGCAGGTTCACCCTTACCTTCGTTTTAATCCGAGTCGCGTGGCTGCGCCGATCGTGTTCGGCACCCGCGTGCACAATCGTTAACAAAAGCTCACTGTGGTCGCACTCCGGCACCCCGCGAGTCCAAACAGTTCAGCCGAAATCCCGAAACGAAAGCGCAGAACGTCGTCGTGTGACACCGCTGTTACGTCACTGCGGCTGATGCACACCGCTCGGCCAAAGGAACACAAATACGCGACTCGCGGTCCGGGCCGATTTTCGGCGCGATCGGCGGCGCCGATCGGCAAATAGGGCCGGGGAATCCCCGCGGGTTGGGCGCGCGAATTCGAGCGCGGCTCGGCGATCCGATCGAAAGCTGGTCCGTGTGCGCGAAGGCGAATCCGAGTGGCGCGCTTCTCGCGGCGACGTCTTCTTGGCTGGCGCGTTGCGAGCACTAAGCAGACCAGACGAGCCTCGGTTTGCCTAGGCTAGCCGCGATAAACGCCACTATCCTAGGTTAGACATTCGCGACACGCCGCCTCTCTCTCGCGGGCCGCGCGTCTCCGTCGCGCGCGCGCCACCGGGCATGCGCTCGCTCGCTCGCGGCCTCCGAGCGCGCGGCGTCTCTCTCGCGCGGCGTGTTGTGTGCGCGTCCTCGTCTAACGCGCGCTCGCGCTCGCTCGCGCACGTACGCGCGGATAGTCGTTCGTAACGCGTGGATTCGGTGCCCGGGAGTGGGTGGGAGAGGCGGTGGCCGGGGCCGGGGGACCGGTAAGGCCATAGCCACGGCCACCGAGTCGCTCGCAGCCGCGCACACGTACACGAGAGCGCGTGCACGCACACCCCAAGGCACACGCGTGTGCACAGACGCCGAGCCACTCACACCATCGGACGCCTCGGCCGCGCTCGTGCGTGAGCAGCCGCGACGCTTTTCGGGCCCGGCGTCGCGACGCTTTTTTGTTTTTGTTTTTGTTTTTTTTTCTAAAACGCGACTTATTAGTTGCGTCGATTGAAATTAACGGCCGATCACGTGATCGCGTTAATTCGCGATTCGGGAATCCATGCTCCGACGGAACGCGTGATTCCGTTTTGAGGTAATCATATATTTAATATTTCGTGATCCTTGCCATTACTTTGAATTCGGATTACAGCAATTATATATTCAACGGCGTGCATTAATCGTGGATGATAATTTCGTATTTTCGATCGAACGCGATTCGGTTTACGTACACGTAAATATATTTCGTGATAATAAATTGTTCATTGTAAAGTTGAAAAGCCGTTTCCAAATTGCCGGGTTAATTGTATGAACGTGTTTTTTTTTGTTGTTGTTTTTATGAAACATCGAAGCATAAGTGCAGAGGTTGGTAATTATTGGTATCGCGTTATTACCGATTAACGCGCCGTTATTAATTTTCGTGCTCGAATTTGAATCGACGAGTATTTTCAATTTTAACGCCGGATCGTATAAAAATTATTTGTTGCAAAAACGTACCTATAAAGTTTATTTCAATTTACGTTCGAATTAATCTTCAAGGTTAGTTGTACATCAACTAGTTGTGTCAGATAAATATCATTTTAACTTATTTTATATTTACTTATTTTTACATTCGCGCAGCGGTGCGACTAAAATTAAATCCGAGTAACGTTGAATCCAATTGCGCTCGGAATTAACATTTTTCGGCGAAATTCAATTATTTTCATTGACAATCACGATTATTTGAGTAACGCGCGCAAGAATGGATTACAAGGACCTTTCGGAAATCATTGCTTAAACTGGGC
This sequence comes from Psilanteris sp. ZL-2020, assembly GCA_022817085.1. NCBI lineage: Eukaryota > Metazoa > Arthropoda > Insecta > Hymenoptera > Scelionidae > Psilanteris > Psilanteris sp. ZL-2020. Next base: position 7,166 of record JABFQC010004959.1, on the reverse strand, counting down.
TCCTATTAGCATAATTTTACGACTGTTACAAAAGTACCGTAACTATTAAATAACGATTACCGAACGTCTTTAGGGCATTTGTCATTACAGAAATAATGGCGCGGCTTCATAAAAAAGTTCATTTTCATTTGACGGTACGCAAACTGAATGCCCGGAGACGAAATTTTTTAAATATACACAATTATTAAAAACACACATACACATATATAATATACATAAACATACAAAACAAATGAAACGGAAAAATAGTCGAAAAAAAAATCCCAAATTCATTTAACCGCGATTATTATACACAAATATATATATATATATACACACATATGTAAAAACAAAATGTTCATAAACGCGATTTAAATTGCGCATAAAATTTAACTGCAGGATAAACTTATAAAATTTACTCAATATAATCACAGCATAATCTCAACAGACGTAAAATTAGAGCCGAATATAGTTATACGTTTCTTCAACTTAATAGTTCAGTCAAGGATACATAATTGTATAAATATCTTAGTTGTGATATAATGGCATTAACAGTAATTAAGCATAAATTCGTTACTCTTGCGACAAAGCCGCGAGATCGCGGGTGCCCCGGTTGCGTCCGCGCGGGATCGCGATTTCCGGGACATCGCAAAAATGCAAATTACCGATTCTCGTTGGCAATCGACAATGGCGGCGCGCGCGACTTAATCTAAATCCGAGAGCACACAAGGAGCTGTTATCTTGATTAAAAATCATAGATTGTGCTATCAACGTGCAATTACATGTATTAGAAACAAACTAACGGCAGAGCGGGGACGAAAAAAAGTTGGAAAAAACGCGAAGAAAAACTATCGACCGGCGCGTATCAACGACCTCGTTAGAGTTAATGAAACGTCACCGAAGCGTCAATACTCGATGTGTACACTGCTCGAACAAATGTCAAAATCGGTCGCGGCAAAAAAGCGTGCGTCGAATAGCCGTTCAGGGTCAATCCAAGGTCACCGCGGCTCGCGATCGCGCTCAATCGCAGAAACCGCACCGTCGACCGTTTTGTCGCGCGATCCGCGGGGCCGCGATTCCGCGCAACAAACCAACGAGGCGCGGATTCGCGCCAACGCTTGCGCAATGCTTTGCCGAAAAGTCGACGCGCTCTTACGCAACGGCGCGTTTCAAAACGCGCGAACTCGCGCGCCGAATCGGCGCTTTATGTTTGGCGCGGAAAGACGAACCGCGGCGAAAAAGCGTCGACGGAATGGCAATAGATAATCGGGCGCGACTCCGCGGGTTCCGTCCTTTCGGATTACAATTCAATTCGCGACCTTACGGAGTTTATAATTTTTATGTATATATATGTATATATATATACTTGATATCAAGGCCGGCGGTATGAATTCGTTTCGATTCGAGATTCGATCGAGTCAAACGTTTCTAAAACGTGTTTGTGGCGGACGGCTGGATATTATATAATCCATTATATATATATATATATATATACATATCGTTTTTTTGCACGTATATATATATTTATAAATATATCTCCGCATTTCTTTCGGAACAAGTTTCCACCTAACCGAAAGCACGAATCGCAAATCCGCGAGCATTAATGGCGCGGATTTATCGACTTTGTTGTAGTCATAAGTTCGATCCCGCGCGCGGCCTTCGCCTAGTATTTTCATCCGCGCGATAACTGAAATGCGACTCGAAAAAAAAACGAAAACGGAAAAAAAAAAAAGCGCTTCAGCGACTGTGACCCTCGCACGCAAAACCTTACGTTCCATTCATGGACAGAACCTGGCGAACTTTGGTAACCCGCGCGCGCGGCGCGCGTGCACGCATGACCTTTGCGCGCGCGCGAGCGCACGCATGCGTCTGGCTCGAATCTTGCGGTCCGCGGCAACGCGTTCGTCATTTTGGGGTGGCTTCCCTTTATCTTCGCTCGCGACCGCTAATTGTTTAATCGCCGTGCAGTATGTGTTTTGTTGTTGTTAATTGTAATTAACATTATAATGCGTCGCGCATTTGCAATTTAAATCGCGTTGACACTTAACTGCGTTTAATTGCAAATTCATAACTGGGTGTAATGAAGTTTACGAAAAAAAAAATAAAAGAAACGCTTTGAATATGTAATTCCATGGGAGTGATACGCGAAACAACGACCGGTTGAGTGACGTTCGCGGTATATTTGTTGTCGTTCTTTTTTTCTTCGGTTTGGGTGTAATTGATGCAAATTGCGAATTTGTTCGGGGGTAACTATTGTTATTCTGTATTGGAACGAAGTTAGATTTGGCGACAGCTACGTAAACTATGTTTAAATCATTCCGAAATATCGCTAACGTAAAATATATCGATAAAGTACGAACAAATAAGAAACGAGTGTGCGTCAAATTTATTTTCATTCGTATATGTATATGTGTGTGTGTAATATTTATATATATATATATATATATTTACGAAATTGTTCTACACGATCGTGCAAACGGTAAACCAACTTTTACGCCATTCCGACATTTCTTTCGCCTCGAATTCTAATAATTGACGCGTTTTAAAAAATCGTGACTCACGTGATTGCTCGGATTATAACCGCGCGCATTCGGTAGCAATTTATTAGCATTCGAAATACGCCAGAAATAAACGCAAAACGCGAATATTAACTGACGTTCCCAGCGTGACAATCGGTAGCATTCTGCATTCTTCAATTACAATAATAAAAGATAATTATTGTTTAAACTGTCACATTATTTATTGAAAGTATCGTTTTTGTCGGCAGAGAAAAAAACGATTTTTTTCCACCCGCGATCGAGCGTTATGACAGCGCGGTTAACGAGTCGCGTGCATGCAAAGCAATTTTACTGCATCGGATGATAACAATTCAACTTGCCGCGCCAAAAAAATTGTTTATTATGCGCTGTTGATAAACGAGACGGGTCCGAGTTCGTCGAGTAAAACGGTTCGCCGCCGATCGGGACGGTCAACGGCGATCGCGCAGGCGTCCTCAAAATACGCAACTCGATGACACATCTCGGCGTTAATTGTCCATCTGTCAAAATTGATGCGGCGACAGGACACAGCCTCGACGGCGGAACGAATGATTTATCGCGCGATACCGAACGAGTTATGCGATCGAATAAAGCGCACGGCACGAAATTTACGATTAAAATTAAACAAATCGTTACGATTTGAATTCATATATATTCAGATATATATTATATAAATGTGAATCGTGATGCGCAGTTTGTTTTCGCGAAAAAAGCGCGAACGCAAACGCGCGACGTTTGTAACTACGAAACCGATCGCGATCGGCCGACATCAAATCGGCAATTAGATTGCGCAATGAACTCTCCGTGCCGATCGAACGATAATGGCCGGAGACTCGTCGACGCGGACGGTTTGATGGCACGTTTCGAACGAGAACGGAAGTGGTTGCGGCGTGCGTCGGGAAACTGCGGAAAAGGCGCGCGATCGGTGGGCAGACCGATGGTTACGCGGAGCTGGTTTAAAAAGGACTTGCACTTTCGTTAGAAAGTCGCGGATCGGCCGTCATCCATGGCAGCCTACGAATCGGATCGGAGCTACTGATACGCTACCTTGTACGAACACATGTAATCGCGTGTACATATAGCTATCTTATCGGGCGCGCGTATATACACACGGCGCGCGTTTTTTCGATCCATGTTTATGACTATAGGTGAAATTATCAGTTAAAAATGGGATAATATGTTTTAATTAATTCGCTATCTAGCGATGTTTCGCGATTCGAATATTTAAAAAGTGCGTTTCGATTTCTAATCGTTATTGATTATTTTATGTATATCCAAAGTACATCGCGACGTATATCTCGCCATCAATCCCGGCGAACATTTATACCCGCCAATCGGCAAGTTTACGGTCGACCGGTGAAAATCGGTTTGCGCGCCGCGATATGCCGATTGAATTTTCATCGGCAACGAAAGACCGCGATCGGTTTCGACGCGTTTCGATTTTGAAAATTCGATTACGATTACGATTGACCTCGGTCGGTGCAAAATTTGTCGTTTTTGTGAATCGGTTGGTTGAAAGGTCAGCCGCGTCGGACGGGTTTTGTTGTCTTTTGTTCATGAAAATCGTTATTCCGATTGCAACAAAAAACATGATATTCGGTTCGATTATTCAAATGATGAATGTAGGCTGTTCGCTTTGGTGACATTTGACCGAGTGCACAAGGTGGTCCGCTGCATACCCTACGACCATTCAGAATGACCTTGAACACCTTCGGCGTAGAGAACACCTAATATTCAAGACCGCGGATTGGCCCGCCTGCGGCGTGCGATCAAGGTCCCGATGACGCCCTCTTACCGTGACATATATATTGACAGAGTCGAGGGGAAGGGACACTCCCGGACTCGGTAAACTCTTTGAATGAAACTAACTTTGAGAGCGAGTTTAAAAGAAAAAGAGAAAGAGGGAGAGAGAGAGAGAGAAGACGACATAACGATTACAATAACCGACTTTCACATGCTCAGAGGCGATTGGCTCGCGCAAACGACGCGCGCAAAAGTCGCGAAACGTTTTTGATTATAGATGCGCCATTGCTGGTATTTAGATATTGCAATTTTCAAAAATACCGATCTCTATATTGTTTCGAGGAAATAAATTGTTTGATTAACAGAAATGAATCGGGATTGAACTCGATTGGAGAACGTTGAATGAAATGAATCGTAAAAATTGAAAAACGTGGCCTTTTTGCCGATACCATTTATAGTCATTACATACTACATCGAAGCGGAATTTACATTTTTTGAAAATCCCGATCTTAGTTATTTATTATTCCAATCGTTTGTGCAATAGAAAATAGACGAATCGAGACCGATCGAAAGAACCAAAACGGTATTTAGATTGTATTAAATTGGAGAACGGTCTCAAATAAATGTGAACAAAATCATAATAACAAAATTTAACCGAAGAACGTGGACCTTTTTTTTTTAGCTTTTACAACGAAAACATTTAAATCAGTTTAACATATGTATCGACAATCTTTCGAGATACCATAAATGCGTTAATAATTAATGAAATTATTAGTCTTCGATTTTCATATTTTTTATTCCGATCGGCGCACTTGTTTCCACGATTAATCAGCACGCAAAACAATTTTTCTGGCGCAACAGCGCCGCAATTTATTAGAATCGAGGGGATGCGCGTTCGAATAATAAACGGTATCATTTTCTAACTAATCTCGCAGTTAATGCTGCTTAAGTTTATAAGACACTTTACGCCGGCCATTAAACCGCGATATGGAATATCGCGCGGCGCACGAAAAATCGGCGAACGAAAAAATTAATGAAATGTGTAATTGGTTGACGGGCACGCTTTTGTACGGACACGCTGATTTATAAGAATTGCGCAAGGCGAGATATTATGGTTTAGATTATCAAGGGAAATTAATTGCAAATAGTTTTAAATGTAATTACGTGAATTATGGAGCGAGAGTAGCGGAGTTCATGAGAGGTCGATCTTACAAGGAACGTCAATTAAGGATGTCGAGAACTTTTTCTGAAACAAAAACGCACAGTTTTATAAACAAAATTATCCTCCAGATTGTTTTGTTTTATAGTACGCTCGGGACGGCGCCGTTGCGTCATCCTCTTTTTCATTTTTTTCTGGTTTTCGTACGAGAAAAAAAAAAACAAATAAAAAAAAAATAAATAAAATTACAAAATTTTGATTAATGCCTCGGTTATTGCTAAACGCCGCGACCCTGTCCCAGTAACCATGGACCATGAAACGCGTAACAATGACAATGACGAAAAAACGTGTTTTGACACGTCTGTCAATTACCGAACGCAATGCGGCGAAATATAGATCGCGCGGCGCGGCCCACTTCGCAAAGTCCGCGTTGCATAATGCGCGCTTTCGGGAAAAGCTCGCGCGAGTCGCGTTTTGCTCGAAACGGTGGCATTTCGACGGGACAAAAAACCGACGCGCCTCGGTGTTCGACGAGTTTATTCGGTTTTGTTCGCAACAGAAGGCCTTTTCAATTTCGATCGAGTCCGTTGTCATTGAGAATAACTGTATTCGAACTCTCGGACGACGCGAGTGTCGTAATTGCCGTAACATCACCGTCATCGTTCGATTTCGTTATCCACTCGACTCGCCGGAGGAGCGCGCGAGTTCGTTGTTTCGGACGAAATCGAGCGCGCCGATTCCGCGGGCTTTCGTAATTACAGCGCGTGGTTAATAATCGACGGCGCGAGAACCGCACTTCCGGAATATCATTTCGAATTGCCTTTTCTCGGCAACTCTTTCCCGCGCACGTTGTAATTTTCCGCGATTTTCTTTTCTGTTTCCGATTTTTTTTATTACTTTTTTCCTTTTTTCCACGACTCAAGCGAAACAAACGTTTTCCACGCAATGGCATATTAAACTCGATTAAATAACAGTTGTAATTTCGCGCAAAAATACGAGCTATCTAGTTCATAAAGGGGCTTTAATAAGATTGAAAAGTTTCTCGTTACCATCCAAGGGCTTCTCCCACGAGAGTGAAATCGGTTTTAAGGTGACTATCTTGCCGCGCGCGTAACGCTGTGTGTGTGTGTATGTATATGCTAATTAAAAGGCATCGGGCGCGCGTGTTTGTGTTTGTACGCGCGACGCGTAATCTGATTATCGATATTATCTAAATCAAATATTGTATTCGATTATAATTTCGCGCATGTAATTATGAGAACGCGTACGCGCCGAACGCCGCTTTTCACATATTCTGCGCCAATGCCGACGATAATTTTAGCTATAAAAACAGCTAGCCGTTTCGTTTGGTTAGCGAACGATCGTTTTCACTGCAAAAGTTGAATTCAAATTTCGCTCTTCGCTATCAAGCGCGGACGTTTTCGCGCGATAGTGAAACGTTGGCGGTGAACTTTGGGAAAAAACGAGTTTGTAAAGGATTACTCTTTTGCTTCGAATCCACTATTTCACGACAAGGAAAACGTATATTGGGTAAATAAATAAACAATGCAAATGACCGTAATGACCTTCGCGTAATAACTTTGTTTACCTCATTTGTTTATGTTTCGAGTGCTTTTTTTTATTTTTCCTACAACATATTTACATTTCAAATAAAGTTATTTTGTATAAATAGAAAGGTTATCCTTCGGATAATAATTATAATGATAATTATAATAACAATAATAATATACAAAACAATAATAACAACC
>JABFQC010004958.1:0-12117 GCA_022817085.1 Psilanteris sp. ZL-2020 | reverse complement strand
AACAAGTTTATGATTTGAGCTAACCTAAAACGAAGGATCATGGCGAAAAAGAGAATTCTTTATTATAGACAAAATATGAAGGAAAGTGATCGAAGAGTTATTTTTAATTTAAATCGTAATCGCAAACAAATTACATTAAAAAAATTGCTCATAAAAATAAGTGTATAGATATTAGTTTAAGTTCTAGATATAATCAAAATTATAGGCAACCGCATATAATAACCTAAAATGTGAAAATAAAATATAGAATAAAATTGCATACCATGTTGATCTAGTGATATTTTTTGCAATATGTCAGACATTAATGGGATAACTCTATCAGAAATTCAAAAAAAAAAGAGATTAAAAAATTAATTTTTGTGGCGTGTTGAAATTTATGTTTCTAAATTATCAACATACAAAGATTTTGATACTAAATAATCATTTATTATTTATATTTATTACTTAATTTTCATCAGAAACTCACTTTGCCTAATATTTTTCCTTTTGGGTTTACATTAAGTAGTTTAATTTAAAAACATCTATGAAGTCTTCTTCTATACATTTTTATCGGTAAAATCTTCTTGTTGATTGTTTATAATTATTTACAGAAAAATATCACAAGATCGTCAAAATTATCTCCGTTTTCAATGTCAAATTTCATATTGCCTTATTATATTTGTAATCGTCTAGAGTTCAAAATCTGCACCTAATAACATTTTTTTGTAATAAGGTTTCTTTTCCATTGCTTCTGATAAATCAATCTTCAGAGATTAATAACATCAGATATCCCATCAGCTCCATTTAATTCGACAACATGCTGATAGTTCTTAGCATATAGTATCTTAATATTTATACAGACAGAAAGTAACATAATATAACGTCAAAAGATATCAATATGAATTTGCAAACTAACAAATATGTTAGTCGATCGTATGAAATGATTTTGTTCATTTATTATTACTTTTATAACAAACTTTATTATTTATGTAAAAATTAAAAGAAAAAAAACACGTATAAAAGTGTTCTAAAACTTGATGATGTTTTTACATTTATATTTAAGCCAAACGTATAATTTGAAAATGTACTTTTGAAATCAAAGGCCAAGCGATTTGTGTTAATAAAATTACTTTCTTCGATTAATAAAAATGAACAATCCTGTATTCTTATTTAATCCTCTCCCCTATAACAATATTAGAAATTTGAACAATAATATAATATGATATTGTTTGAATAATCTCGCGTCGATTGGGTTGAACCAATCCCACAGTGTCATCGGGCGAGAACACGCATTGTTTACAAAGAACTGAAAGCTGACGAGAGATCATTAACCATTCCTTTATTCGTGCTATTCTTAAAGTCTCAGTTCGGGTGAGCGACAACCCGAAAACCCGCTCCTTAAACGATCAATCGGCGACACGTTTCACCGATACCCCATATATTAACATTTTTTACGAAAAAAAGAGAGTAGGATAAACTGGTTAACCTCTGCGAGCGAGTCGAAAAGTCCGGGGAATGTCTTCGCGTCAAAACAAGCGAAAGACACTTAGTACAAGTTAAGTAGCGATAGGAGGGGAAGTCGCGACGAGGACGTCAAAGATTAAAGGAGGGGAAAGTCCAAAGATAAGTCGAAACGAGTCGGTTTGATTGTGTGCGGTTGAGCCGACGGCTCAACCGCACAGTCGACGGATTTGCTTGGCTTTGATTTTCAGTGCCAGTTGGGACCTCGGCGAAGGTGTGACCCCGCGTGAAACCGATCGACACCGCGCCAATCACGCGTCGCAGTTGTTCGCACACGTTCCGAAAGTCTTGCAAAATCGCGAGTTTGTCCAGTGTGATCCAGTGGACCAGTGCAGTCCGTGTATTTCTGTGATTTTAGTTTCGGACCGAGCGATCCAACGAGCGTCTCGATGTCGGACAGTACTCATGATTCACAATAGAATGCGGTTCTCCTATCGTTACACGTGGAATAGAGAAATCATCGTTAATTCGCAAAAACTGGTCAAGAGACGTTGATTCCACGTCGCTCTCACGGGGGAATCGTTCGACTGGTTCAATCGCTGTCACCCGTTCTCCGTCGCCGCTTCCTGTCACTCGCTGCCATATTTCCGTCGCGGTTTACTCGCAGTTCCACCCGATTCATTCCGTTTTGGTCAATTGACCAGCGCAGCTGAAAATGGCTACAAGATGTTACGATGGTAGGTTATTGGCGGTAATCTCTTTGGCACCTCACGTGGCGGCTCACGCGGGTGGGGGTGTGTACACTGACGAGGAAAAGTCACGACCACCTGTGTTTCGGTTTTCCCGAAATTCCGAGATGGTCGAGTAGAAAGTCTTCAATTTTAATACGCGTATACATTCGCCCACTTTTATTATCCAATTTTTTTAATGCGGCGGTTTTGTTTTGATTATTAAATGTTAATTATTACTCAAATCTGCAGACGGAATGATGTGTTTTGCGCATGAATTAATATGTTCTTTAATCTTTTAATACACAATCAGTAAGAATTTTTAGGGTAATAGCAATAATTGGCGCAATTAAAGAAATAGTAATTAAAAATTGTCATTATCCGCGTTTCTTTTCGTTTCATTTTATTATATTCGTGTGTTATTATTTATATCGTTACACATTGTACTAATATTTATCATCGTTTTTCTTTAAATCATATCAACATTTTTGATATACAAATTCGATTCTTTTAATTATTATACAAATTACGTAGGTTGAAAAAGTGTGTATCGCTATATAATTTCCAGTCCGAGAATAGTTTTTGTCTATGTAATTTACAATTGGTCTCAAACGTGCATGAATATGTAGAAAATATGGAGTGATTTAATTAATACATTTACGTCATCATGATAATGTTACAAAATTCGTCTATACATTGAATAAAAGTTGGAATAGAGTGCGTGAAAAATATGACCAACTTTTTCAGTAATTTCCAAAAGTATACTGTTTTCACGAAATGTTCTTGTAAAAAAAAGTTAAACTACTGTCATATCATGTACTTTCTAACAAAAACAGTTAATAAGATAATAATAACGTGACAACATCGGTGGGGCGAGGGGTAGTTAAACACGCGTGGCAGATATAGGGCATTACATATTTTTGTTGCACGTGTATTTCAACCATCTGAAAAATATATGTACTCCGTTTCGATAAAAATGTTATCTTGCTTTTAACAATTTTTGAAACTTTAAATTCAATCAATACATATAAGTTATTTACATGTGTACAATAAATGTACAAATAATATTCCAATGATTGATATAATCGTATATACACTTATCGCATTTAGTTAACCTAATTATTAAATTTAATTGTTAGTGTATATATATATATTTTTTAAAGAAAATGTACGTTTTGAAAATATTCATTTTTTGATAAGAATACAGTCAATTTCATCAATGTTGACAATAAGATTGGGTAAACTTTAATGATGGAAATTAGATTAAAACAACTACCAGGAAATTAACCGAAGTCTAAGCACGTTTTAATAATCAAATGATTAGATTTAAATAAGGATAATTTTTGAATTGGGAATTCCATAGTCAATATCAAAATCGTTTGGCATTAAACACTTTTTTTATGCAGTCCGTTAGTCATTTACAAGTGTCAATTGTAATTTTGATATTATTTAATAATTCAAGCGTGAACGAATTTATATCTATGTATAAAGTATAATTCTGTGTATAATACAAGAAAATACAATAGCAAAATTAATTAACCAAGTATCACAGATTCGGTCTTATCGCGCGGTATTAAATTTCCATAAAAAATGTACCAAAATTAACCACCTGAAAGTGTATTTTTGTACTCTAACGGTATAATGGGTCATAAATTGTCATTATTATTATAATCAGTATTTAATTTACAATTAAGAATATTTTTAAAAGTTAAATACTTTGTTGATCGGAGGTTTGTTTTTAACACGAGTTTATACTCATTCCTAACTGGACATTCGTCTGTATAGTTGATATAAATAAATAAATATAAGTATATATAAATATGAAAACGAAGATATTATAAACGTTGATTTCAAATAAAAAACGTATCGCATTTAATGTCATGTTTATAACTGAATATTAAAAATTATTAAACAAATCAATTAGATTGCAATTATGACACATAATAATTAATTGATTTTATAAATCCATCAAAATTAGGTGGCCGCAGCATTCTTTACATACACGTATATATCAAAAAGTTTGATATACATAGTACAACACCTTTTTTTATCGAACAACAAAATAGAACATTACAACGACAGCTATATAATTCCCAATGTCGTCGTAATTGTCATTACGATGCTTAATTCTAAATAGGTTTTTGCAGATATTAACCTTTCAACAGTTAAGTAAATAATCGTTACATAGACCTTTCTTGACTGATACACAAGTAAAGTATTCAAGTAATTACAAAAGTACTATATATTAAACAAATTGCCCTCGCGCACCGAACGCGCTTTTATAATTTTCACAATTACACAATTATTTTTCCACTGATTGTATTTTATTATGGATTGAACAAGTCATCGTAATTAATTCACTTGTAACATTATCACATGTAAATCAAATAGCTAATATTATTAGAGGACAACACTAACGTGCCGAGATACAGATAAGTGAAAGGGACGTTCATTGAATCGTTTCAAATCTATTGCGTTGTGGAAAACTTTTCGAACAGATGGAATTACGATAAAATTATTAAATTATCTTTGATTACATTGCTGTTAGTAAAAAAAGTCCAAATCGAGTCAAAAATTACGTTACACGCAGTGTCAAAACAAGGAAACTGATCTGCTTTTACGAGCTGAGCTTTGCAAGCGGCCGTTCAATAAATCATGATTTTCAAATAGAATTTAATCGCAAAATTGTTGCAAATAAAAAGGAAATTTGCTGCAAGTTGCAAGCAATGCTCCGCAAACAGCGCTTTATCGCCTTCGTTAATTGGACTATTGTTTTTTAAATTATTGTGATTGTATCAGCATTATCGTTAAGTATTGACAAAAATGATTTGGTTTATTTAAGCTCGATAATTAAATGCGCATCAAAAATGTCCATAAATTATATCAATATCAATAAATTATAAGTTAATAATTATTAGTTATGCCAAAGACTGGGTGTGTCGTTATTATTAGTATTAACAATAATAATAATAATAATTGATATTTGAATTAATAGTTGAAATTTAGAATAAATATTGCAATCCGTATAAATTTATATGTAATTCGAATAGTCTTGTTTCTTTTCTACAAAATGGCATCAAATTAAATTAGATATTTAGTTCGTTCTATAAATTGAATACATTTTTTGTCTTGATCTACTTCTTATATAAATCTTACTCGCATATTTCTCAATCATTCAATTGAATATGGATCACTTTCCATTTTCAAAAGGATCATTACATAAAACAATACATGACGTAGATATGTATTTTTGTTAGCGTTTTTACAAACGCTACAGAACTATTGAGTTAATAACATTGTACATCTAGTTTAGACGATACGATGTTTTTATCTCTTAATATCAGCAAAATAATTCATTATTTCGTTTTATCGTTTCCAAATCTGGCGACAGTCTTGATTGAAAAATTAAACACGGTATTTTTAACAATTTCAGTGTACGTAATTTGTGAGTTTACACACGTTTTAGATGGTTTTATCTCTCATTGAAGTGTAGTCATCAAATTGGTATCGTCTTAAATGCGTAACGATGTGCGCAGATACAAATCGTATTAGTTAGACAAAGATTTGAGATTTCGTAAATTGATTAACCAATACGAATAAATACAAAGCCGAGCGTAATGTCGAATTAATTGTCACGTTTAATTTTATCGCAAACTTATTTGACTTTTAATGCGAAATAAATATATTTTAGAAAAACGCGTGTAATACGTCAACAGCATGGAACATAATTATTTACGAGTTGAAATATCAGTTATCACAATTACCCTGGTGGACTTTCAATAAAAATAGTAAATGACGACGCGAACATTATACGGATGAAATTATAAATTATACGTAGAAAATGAATGTAACTATTTTATGAGTCATTTTTAAGCGTGCTGGTGATTAGCAAAATTGCATAATTTCATTCGTCCATGTTAATTAAATAATCGCCTAATTACAACGATGAGTATAATCAATTTAATATATATTAGGCGTTGAAAAGTCAAACGAAAGAGCTAGATAATAATTTGTGACAAACTGTGATAATTTCGATATATATATATATATATACAACAAATATTTGTACTTTTTGCATTACTGTAACGTATAATGACTTCAAATTCGTGATTATCCAATTCAGCATAATAAAATTAGCACAAGTTATTAAACATTTAATTATTATTACGTTATGATACATATAAAACTTTTTTATTGTATTATATGAAAAGTATTAAATACAAATTAATCTCTAATTTGTAAAGCGATGCTATTAATGTTTAATAGTTTCAAAATGAAATATAAATTATACAAACTAATTCTTTAGTTGAAATTCAATAAAGGTTCTGACGATTTTAATTGGCACAATAAGCGCTTAGTTGGTGGTAATTATAAATCAGTACTAAAACATCAAACCGTATGTTACTTGAATAACAATTTATAATTCTATTTAAATAAGTAATAAAATATATATAAAACATACTGAAAATTGACACAGCTTTTATTTAACAGAATTTTGAATAATTTGTAATATTTACGTTTAGGAGGTGTTTTAAATTAGGATGAAATATTGTTGATGATCCATTTGAATATGATTATATATATATACCGAAAATCGGATTTTAAATAATTTATGTTTCTATATACACTGGAAGAAATAATAATAATTATATGCAAAACTGATAAATTACGGTTAAATGAAAAAAAAATGTGACAAAAATTACCATACATGGAGGAAACATATATTTAACATTTTACTATATAATATATCAAAAGTAGGATATACTTGAAAATGTTATAAACATTATATCATATATTAAAATTTTCTACATAAGTTGAATATATAATATTGTGCGCATTCAAAACTTTAATACATTATACAGTAATTTTTATAGTATTTTCAAGTATATCCTACTTTTCATATATTATATAGTAAATAGTTGGATATTTATTATCTACTTCAGCAAAATTTGCAGCATATTTTCTTTGAGTGCACAAAATAAGTATAAAGCCTTTAAATTATGCGAATCGCAAATTATTTCTCGCGCAGTATAACATGCAAATACGTTCAATCACGTACGTTCGCTGGCGCAAATTGGTTTAAATCGCAAATCGCTTTTTTCCGCAGCATCAATTTTCCGCGCACCTGTTTTCCCGCGTCACTCGAAACCTCTCCAAATTCCGCAAACAATTTGCACTTGCGTAGATCGCACGGCGCAAGCACCGAAGACGATCGTTCATTTTTCAGATCGTACGTTTTTCCAGCGAGATAAAAAGCACGATTGGCTAATCGTTATTGGAAAATGCCACTTAACGTGTTCACGATTTTCCAAGCGCGTCGTTTTTTTCGCGCTGTTCGAAGGAAATCACGGATGCGCGCGCACCGCACTGACGATTTATCATAGTCGAGAAGGAGGGTTCGGTGTATCCGCATAATTAATCGAAAATGTTGTTGAAAAAGCGGCGTAGAAAAAAACTTCGCCGACGTGCGAGCGCGCGTGCGAAATTTGTGGCAATCAGAAGAGTGCGTTCGCGTCGGCTGCAATTGCTGAAGACGTTGCCGATCTGATAGCGCAGTTGGGGGAGCAGATGTTAAAAAGAAACACGCGAGACAAAACAATAGAAGCTGCTTTGCTTACATTGAAGCCTTCTCTACTTTGCCACTACAAACATTGCTCTGTTCATGACGGATTTTTCATTTTCGAATACACATTGTCGTGCGCAGCTCTTAGATAAGCGCGGCAACGTTATTGCGTGCCGAAAAAACGCGTTAAAAAGCGCGCTAAAAACTTTCGATAAGGAGCTCGAACGAGCGCGATTCGATATTTAAATTGCACAATTTAACGCTGTTGCATACGCGAACGCGCGATGCAACATTTGCGACCGGCGCGCGCATTTTCGGACGCGACTTCGCCGTACGCAATTGGTGTCAAAGCAAATTTTTCTAGACGCGCTTTCTGGCGCTCGTATTTCCATTCTTTCCAGCCCGATGATGATTTGTTTACCGCGCTCACTTGCGAAAGCCAAATTGCATTAGTCAGCGATTTTAAAATGATAACCGTCGTATTTACACGCGTGGCTTTATGAGACAAAGAATTTCAATTTCAATCAATTTCTACCGGCACCATCGATAATCTTCTTGCATTCAGTTGCGATTTTATGTTTATTAGTGGACGCGCGCATTCGTTGCAGCGTAAATACAACATTTATCGTGGCGAAGCGTTGAATGGTGCAATTAAATTTGAATCAAAATTGTTGGAACAAAAAAATTGTTATAAAATAAACATCGAAATATCATTAATTTCTTTCTTTACTTTAGTATAATCTCAATCGGACGAGAGAATACGATGTATTTTTGTGCACGTAAATGTATTCATTAATAATGCGTCTTTAAGTAACTTTTTAATATATGCATTGAGTAGCAATTATATACATCATTTAAACTGACGTGTTGTTAATGATACGCTTCGCATTTTGGTCGGTATTTTAGAATAATGTCGTTTTGATTTTGTTTATATAGAATAATTAGTTATTAAATTATTAAATTAGTTATTAGTTAGTTATTAAAATATTCGAGAAAGTTCTAAATTTCGTTCCAATTTCGTTTGTGACAATAAGTTTTGGTTGAAAAACTTTTGTGTTTAGTTTAGTCAGTTTTATTAAATAATATTTTTTAATGGAATTATACACGGAATATATATGCACGCGTGGGAATATATTTTAATGAAATATTTGATATTTATTAAATATTTGGTCCAATTAACTATGAATTCATTGAATTCTTCATTTAATTTATATAAACAATAAATATTACGAGAGATATGTTAATGAGGGTGTATAAAAATAGGTCATTGACTATATTATTAGTAACATTCATTAGTAGCTCAATTTCAATTCAATAACATTCACTTAATATAATATAATAAAATAGTTTTATTAAATTTATATATTTTGATTGTTGTAGAGTGTACACTGAGAAAATAACATTGTTGTTTTTTAATATATAGATAAATTTCGTAATGTTTAATATGTCTTAAAGAGTATATATTAGGCATTTAAGTGAATGTGTAAAACATTTTATTAATTAAAATGTACCCGTTTTTAATCTGAAGTTTTATGTATTATACTTTGCATTGCAGTGAAAAATTGATTGCATAATTTTGGAGAGTTAAATATTTCCAATATATATTAATAGATACAAGTAAATTTAGTAATACAATTGACTAAAGTAGAGTAACACAATATACGTCATACATGCAGAAAAATGTTGCATTAAAAATTACTGAAGGTTCAGTAATTTTTCAAAACACAGTAACTCACGGACAAAACAAAATTGCAGTTAGAAATTACCGAACTTTTTAGTAAACATTGGTAAATGTTTGTAAATATATACTGAAAATTCATCAATGTTTACACTAAAAATTCGGTATTTTTTGACTAAATTTTTGTTTTATCCGTAAGTTACTGTGTGTTTTTCATAATATTTACTGAACTTTCAGTAATTTTTAATGCAACATTTTTCTGCGTGTATAAGTTTAAAGTTACAATTTACGTAGTACTTATGCAAATTCTTTTATACGTTTGTAAATTTAAAGTGTTCAAATACATATAAAAATTCGTAATAATATTTTTGCGCAGTGCAGTGTTTAAATTGTAACTCTTGTCTACGTTATATAATCGAAATTGTAAAAGCATAATAATTTTATGATATTTCTATGGTAAAAATCACACTATAAGATTGTAACCACACACATAGTAACGTTTATAATTATGTTTTCTCAGTGTAAAATAATAAGTATGTTTGGTATTTCAAATGTTAAAATTTGATTGCAGTAATGTACAATGAAAAAATGTATATAAATCCTAGAACACCATATACGTATATATTTTATTATTATGTATATATATAGAGTATAACTATTGCTTGGAAAGAAACGTTGGTTTCCAAAGGGCAAAATCGTTTTATCAATCAATTCAAATGGTTGGTTATTATGTTTGCCTATAATGTATTAAATAATCCATCCGTGTATGGTCATGCTTTGGCAATTAATTCTATATAGCTTTTACTCAATTATTGGTAAACGTTTCAATAAAAGAAAATTCTTGGCATTATAATTGCGTCACACTGCAATATTTAGTATCATGAAAGTGTCTTAATTAAGATACAAATGACTTAATTAAACACATCGACCGCCTTAATACTAGCCACTTGTGCTACTTATTGACACATCAATGTCTTAAATAAAGACATTTTATGATATTTCTTTTTGCTACATAGCGATCATGGTTTAATATCAGTCATCCATGGTTCATTTAATGGTTGTTTATTAAAATCGACATTTCACTGATTTTTCTTCATGGATTTATACAAAACTTAAAAACTTTGTTATACAAAAACAATGTTACAATAAATTGCTTAATTATTTTTGTTATAATTGTTTAACAATAAATAAATTGAGATGTTTGAATAAAACTTTAAATGGAAATTTATATGAGTCGGAACTGATAAATCACATTTGACTCAAAGAAAAAAAATCTTGTAAAATAAAATTCCGTTATAATTATTTCAATTTACATACACTAAGAGAAATTTGATAGTAAAAATTAGCATGAATAATGGTAATTGAGCATTACGACTGAAAAATGATAATTTTTAACATGTTTCGTGTTAATTTTTAACATTTTTGTGCGTTTTTTTAACACTTTTTGTTTATATGTAAGATTTTTAATATATTTTATCCAAAATTTTACCACAAAATATGTTAAATATTATCATTTTTCAGCCGTAATGCTCAATTACCATTACTCATGCTAATTTTTACTACCAAATTTCTCTCCGTGTACAGGTAGATCAAAATGTAAAAACGTTGATTTGACTTCCAAAACTATAGCGTTAGAAATATATGGGGTTAATATTTATAAAAAAAAGAACAAAAACGATTGGTTAAAACGAATATTTATAAATAGTGCAAATCATAAATTTAAATACTAAATAAATAATAGTAACATTATAAGCCAAATAAATAGGTTTAAAGGATGGTTATGCATTTCATTTCATTTTAAAAGCAGACTTATATGATTAATATAATTAATAATTCGAAAATTGTGATTATAATAAATAATAACATGAAATTAGCAAAATTATGCTATCAAATAGAATACATGAGTGTTATTAATAATTCGTAGCAGTACTATAGACATATACAATATCAATCGCTCCATTTACTTATATACAATTTTCCATATATTATTTTCTGCGTATATAAATAACTATTATTACAAGATATTTGTCAGTGCTTTTTTAGTTTTAAAGTGAATGGCATATTATTCTTTACGCTTCAAAGGTTCCATTACCTTGGCAATATAAACCTAGCACTGTGAGAAATTACTTTAATGGTATAGTTGTAGTTTCGCTACTTTTCAAAATTTTCATTGTTTGATTTTTTATCCTCCATAGGACAATTGCTTGTGTAATGAATTTCTTATTTTTGAAGTCTTTCATAAACCTGTTTTTCTGGCATCAGCTTTGACATTTCATAGTGAAAGTATATGTGAACTATTTGCTTTTTATATAATTGGCATTCATTTATAATATAATATTAAATATCATATTTATTATTTCGTGAACGATATTAAGTCGAAACGTGCATTAGTATTTCAACTATGTTTCGGTATCGATAAGAAATATTTTTCAATTTTGTTTAAAAATTTCATTAATGTTTAGATTGAATTTGAACTCATATCAAAATAGCGAATGAAATTTATTAACAACATACACGGGGAAAAAAGTATAGAAAAAATTTACTATCAGAATTTAATAGAATTTATAAACAAAAATATTATAATCCTGAAAAACTGTGTCATAAAGTATGGTAAAATTTGTAAGGATTATAATATTGTTCTTTATAGATTATATTAAATTTAAAAAAAAAGTATTTTACGATTGCCGTACCATAAAGTATAGTAAATC
>JABFQC010004957.1:0-12118 GCA_022817085.1 Psilanteris sp. ZL-2020 | reverse complement strand
CTGTACATACCAGTGTTCTGGAAGTATTTTTCAAATGCTCCTATTTATTAAAATCTTCTGGAATACTGATGTTTGTGTGCATCAAAATGGAACGATTTAAAACTTTTTAAAAAATGACACTTATAAGTGTTCCAAACGGCTTCAAAAATGTTTCGTACGGAACACAAGCTAATCAAATTTAAGCACAATGATATTTGTAATAAGAAAATATAACATATAAACATACAAACATTACTTTGAATTTTATTAAAACTAACATTATGTAGAGTCGTATTGCATATTACATGTATATTTCCACACTTTATGCATACATTTAATGTTGAAAACATTAATCTTTGCATTACTAAAAATATATAATTGTCACACAACATATGATGTTAGCTCATATTTTCGGTTTTTTTTCTTCTTATTTAATGTAAGTTCAAGCAATTTATAATTATTATAAATTTAATGTAGTATGTTACAGAAATGTATATGGATGAATACTAGAGATATACGATGATAAATATTATAATATAATTGCTATCGTTTATATTATTATATTGCAGCTATTCATTCCAGTACTAACTGGTATTAATAATGTACATAAAAATGTTTCTCGTTTTAAAAAGAACGAATTTTTGCCATATATTGCAGTTAATATTATATATAACAATCTTTCATGTTACTACAATACGTTACATTTATATTTTCCAATACAAGTTGTTATTTTTACAAGTTTGAAGTTATGATATGTTATGATACTTTTCCATTTTTATTTAAAAATATGTTTTTATTTTATGTTACGATTTCAGTTTGTTGAACAATATGCTTGTTCTTATTATTTGAACCCAGAATATTTATTTAAGGATAATTAAAATATAGAGAAAGAAATTAAGTAAAACAGCTTGCAGTTATCATAATATAGCATGAACTAGCAAACATTCTATTTTTGCTTATACGCATTAAATGCGTATTTACGTTTTTGCTATAATTTTTATGTTTTTCATCTTGATGGAATTATTATTGAGATCATGTGTGGCATCATCGAAATGATATCAGATAATCCTACTATAATATTATAGTGAAGAATATAGTATCTTGCTAGATTAATTTAACCATTTCGAATATTAATTTACATTAATTTCTGGACAGGAATATTTTGTTACAATTTTAAAGGAGCAGGATAAATTTGGGTTAGGTTAAATTTCATTGGCATAAAATACCGTATGTAAGGATTTGAAAAGCCTCCCATTTGTTAACAATTGATAATATAAAATAACTATGGTACCTATTATTTAAATATCATAAGGGACAAATCGCATTACCAGATGTGACCTGTTACGGTATTCCATTTTAAGAGCTTGCGTTATTATGGCCACATATAAATGTCGATCATTGCACTTTTGTTTATACCTTATCAGATGGTCATATATGGTTATGAAGTAATAATAATATCCTTAAATAATATTTACCACGCTGAAACCGGATAATAGTTAAATCTTAAATGTGGCATATTAGTGTAAATTTTTACGTGCTTTTAAATGCTCTTTATGGTGATGATATGAAATTTACATATATATATGTATATATATTATATATTAGAAAACATAGTCAATGATAGACGACAAAACGAAATTCACTAAATACGAGTTTAGAGATATCAAATTAAAAAAAAATTAGCGGTTTCTTCTTAAATAAGAATAAGATCTTCTTGTACATATTATATTTACTATTTAAATTATTGACTTTTAATTTAATTCATAACACACTTTTGTAATTTTATCTGTTCCACTATACGAAGTATTACCCGAGGTGCAATTTGTGATAAATAAATAATAAATAAGAATTTGTATATTTATACAGTAACATAAATAATTTGTTGTCATTTAATGTAATAAAAAATAATTAAATAAATAAATTATTTTAAAATTTTGTGTTAAAACCTTTTAAATATCTGAGATATGCTTAGATATATTCTATATTCTATATATATATACATTATTCCTACATATATTCATACTTTAAATATTGCTAAAGTAGTCTTAAGTTGGCTATGAATTACTAAGTTTTTCTGGATTATACTAATGGTTTAATCTCCCAGCAATTTTAAAGTATATTATCTTTAAAAATTAAATGTGTATTCCTATAAAACTTTATATTATTTCCATAACTGAAATCAGTCGTTCTCATATTGTAAAAAACGATTGCAATATTTATGGAATACTATTATTACGTTTCAATTAATCCATTACAACATAAAATATGATTCGATTATGTATTATATTTATATTACAATTTTGTTGTTTTTGATAAGCATTTTTATTACGGAAACATATTTTAATTTTTATATAAAGTATGAAATAATTTATAATAATCTATTAGCATTGTTAAATTCGTATTATCGGTAATTATTGTATGAAGTAAATTTAAAAACTTACCGCCTTTTTTACAAATGACACAAAACCATATCCCTTAGATTTCATCGTCTGTGAGTCCCTGACAACTCTGCAGTCACTACAACAGAATAATAAAAAGAAATAAGTCAATAATATGCTTTCGACATTTTTAATAAACAACTAAGAATTGGTTAAATCCGATTTTCAAATCATGAAAAAATGATGTGAAATGGGTATATATTTGTTAACTATTTAAAAGGTACAATACAAATGCGTGTTTCACGTCTCAAAAAAGGTTACTATTTTCTTTACCCATGTCAGATTTTTCCAATGGTCCTTATTTACTTCCTTCGAGTCACGCGTGGCTGATCATTTTGTTCTCGCTTCGCACAATCCCTAAGGCGTTTACCTCGCATCAATGAATTTCTTCTTCTTATCGAGGCAACATTACGAACTTTGTCGATGCACCACTTATTCTTGGCAAGATCGATCGACAAGATCTGTCAAAAGAATTGGTGCAATTTCGTTCTCGTCTCGAGTACACAATTCTCGTGACGCCGATTATTCAAGTTCCAGTACCACACCGACGAAAATTATTATACCCACTTCAACGATACTTAACATCATTTTAATCGGAAAATGGTTATCGAGATTGTCTTTTATTTTGGAATTTTTACTGATTAATCATTCTACAAATATTCTAATAAAATATGCTCATTTATCTACGTAACACACATATCACGATTTTTCTAATTTTCTAATTTTGTGTTATAATTTTTAAATGTATACAATGTAATAAATAATGCAAAGAGTTATGCATAAATAATTATTTATTGTTATTTATATTTTATTATAATTAATATAATCTTTTTAATGAGGATTTGTTTTATTTGATGTATTCAGATTCACTGTTTAAAAATCAGATATTTTAAGTATTAAATTAAAACTAAAAAATTGAAACTGAAAATAAAATTATGACTCCTATGTTCAATAGTCATAAAAATTTACTTCAATCATAAAAATATGCCTATATAAATGCTAGATATTTGTAGTTGAAGTAAAAATAAAATTTTATAATCTTTATTGAAAAAATGCTACCAAACGTTTTTATAACGTTGTTATCAGAATAATTACAAAAACGTTTATATGTAGAAATATATAAAATTGCAGTTTATTAAAATTATGATATAGTCATAATGTTATTAGAGAATAGTAATTTGTAGTTCAGCAAAAAATAGTAATGTTAATTTGTTTAAATATTTGTTGTAGTTTTTGACATTTGACAGAACGTCAAAGTTATTTTGATTTAAGTTTTAATTTAATTTTAGTTTAAAAAGTGTGATGTTATTATAGCCTAATTTTTGTTGCAAGATGAATCCAAATTAAACAAGGACAATGTTGTAAGAGGTTTTAGACAATATCAGTTTATTTTGCATACATAATGAATAATAATTTATGTATTTATAACAAATTTATAAAGAACACCACAATGCAAAATCAATTATTGCTATTGTTTAACGAGGGTCAAGTTGGCAATTAAAATTGCAATATCTTATTGAGAATTAAAATATTAAAGCCTTATTCAAGCAGTAACTAGTTTTAGTCAAATACATAATTATCATCGATATATATTATATATATACAATATGTATTGTGATTATTTCCAATATGTCATGTTTGTATTTTATTACTCTTAAGCAAATAAAAATTATCCGCCTTATATAACGTTCGTTTAATTGGATGAATAAGAATGGTCAGTATTGTACAAAGGATAAAAACAAGATTAATAAAAAATTACTTTTATTGACTCATAAAAAATTTTATGTATAATTATGAATATTCTTACAGTTGTATATTATTTTAATAAAAAGATGTGAAATGTGGTATATATCATAACATATCGAAATGCATTCACGTTATCAGATTAATTATTGAATATTAATGAATGATTTGTGGTAATATTACTTAATACTAAATTAATATGAAGTAATTTTGTAGCGACAAACACAAACTCAAAATGAAATAATTGATTTCAAGTAATTGTTATTACTATATTGATTATACTCATATAATAAAATTTCGAATATCACGTAATTATAACATTTGAATTACAATTGTAACCTTGTTTCGTTAGTAGAGATTATTCGGCTTCCTGTTTGGTTTAAACATTTATTGATAAACAATTAAATAGTATAATATTCATACATTAAACAGATTTTCTAAAATACTTATTAATTTTGAATATTTATTAATAATTTACTTTACTGTACATAATGTTTTATTGTGTCAAACAAATAAAAAATTATCCTTCTCCTCAAAATCAACAATCATACTAAAATATAAGCATATATAACTACATCACAGTAATAATTTATTTTCTAGGAAAATATTCTGATCTATAAACATAATACTTCGGTGTAATATAAAAAAAATATGGAATTTTCAAATATATGAGTGGCATTTTCTTAAATGATATTGTGAAGAAAATTGAAAAATATTTATAGAGACCATCTTCCACAATTTCCTAAGCTTAATGTAATTCGATCACATTTAATCTATCCTATAAAATGTATATGTGGTTTTATATGAATTTTATGGTTAAAGATAAACAAAAGAAAAATTTTACACTCAATGTATTTGTAACTGTGAGCAATGCATATCTTGCCATGTTAAGGTTATTTATGGACATTTACGAGTTTTGATTGGGTATTTAAGCATTTTAATAGATTCATAAAATGAGAATTTGTACTGATTACTCTATGATATTTTTATTAAATTTCATAAACGATATATTAACGGTAAACAAAGTGTTTATGTGATAATATAAATTTAGGTGACTATTGCATATTATTTAATTCCATAATTATTTGTATTTTATTTTCCATTGATTAAATTTAAATAATTTCATTTTGTATATAATCCATTCAAATAATATTATTCCTAAAACTTATTATTACTCATCGTCTGTAATATTACTGTTCAAAAAAAAAAAAAAATAAATATACAATAATTTTAAAAATATTGATTAACGTTTGTATTGAGTATAAGTAATATCAATAATGTAATTTATAACCAACTTAACAGACGAAATAATGAATAAAAATCGTTTTTTGGATTTTTTAATATTTTTATTAACGTTTCGGCCACTATTAAAGTATAGTGGCCTTCATCAGAATAAGCTATAACAATAAAAAGATAACTAATGGATATATTGTATATAAAATCCCTAGTAAAAATGAAAATGTATTTGCCATATATCGACAGTATATTGCATACATGTTGTTAATATATTACTAATATATATTTACAATATATTTATCTATACAAAAATATATTGTATTTTGAATTGTATAATTGAAAAAATAAGAAAAAAATTGTTTATTCGTTATTATTTCGTCTGTCAATCTGGTCACCAATTATATTATTGATATTAAATGTACAATAAAATATGTATATATATGATCACTTAAAAGGATTGACCAAAAATATTTGTAAAGTTAATAATTGAAATCTACTATATTATATTTTATTATAAATAAACAATAATAGCCTAAAAATTTCTAGTTTATTTATAAAAACTTACATTTAAATATAGTACACATATGAATATTTAATATTGTTTTAGCGCAAAATGTGATTAGAATATATAACGTTTAAAGGAAATTCTGAGTGTATGTTAAAATGTCTTCGGGATAGTAAAAGTTCCATTGCTGAATTGTATTACAAAACGTTCTACCTTACAACCGTCATTCAAATATTCTCTTGTGTGTATAATACTTTTATTGTATATTTTCGTTCAAATATGCTCATGACGGTTTGCATTTTAACATATGTTATTATTATTGTTATGGTTAGAAGCACATTTTAACTATTTTCGCGATAATCGTTAAAAACATGTATCATTCATATGAA
This sequence comes from Psilanteris sp. ZL-2020, assembly GCA_022817085.1. NCBI lineage: Eukaryota > Metazoa > Arthropoda > Insecta > Hymenoptera > Scelionidae > Psilanteris > Psilanteris sp. ZL-2020. The sequence goes on along the minus strand of JABFQC010004957.1, from coordinate 5,828 downwards.
ACATAAATGTATAAAATTTCTTTATTCTAAACATTGGCTATCTAGAAATAATACAAAAATTTAAATTATTAATTATATTACTTAGAAGGGTAATATAACAATGTTATGATATTTTATTTGAAAATAAATTACATACATACTGTAAAGTAATAGAAAACTATTGTCATAAATAAAAACTTTATTATTAAATATATGTATTTAATACCAATTCAATGTTATTTATCATTAAAACGAATTAATATTTATTGATGAAAGGAATTTATTATTTTCATATAGGCTATACAAAAACTTAAAGAAAAATAAAGTTGTATTTACTATTGGTTCAAAATTTAAATTATTTTATATAATATTAATAATTCATAAAATTATAGTTCATTTTTTTAAATATCACTATAAGAATATAATATAATACTATATCATAATATATAATAATACTATGGATTATGTAAGTGTAAATTTCGAAAATTATTTTATAGTATAATTATTATACATAAATTGACATTATTCTGTTTGATTGAAGATAAATTTATGTTTTAAGATATTGTTTTGTATAAAAGTAATTGTAGAAAGTATAATCCTGTCTATTTAAAATGATATTTTTATAACATATTGTAAGTAAATCAATAGGAAATTGATATAAAAAATAGTACAAAAATATAAGAAGAAATAAAATCATAAATAATGAAACATATATCTTTCTTAGATATAAAGTTTTATTCTATACATTATATTTTAATTAAAATATATGTTAATATCTTTGATTGTATAATATGACATTCGGATTCTTTGTTTGTGAATAGTAAATAATTTTAATAATTATTTACATATATTGTTTAATTGTTTTTTATTAAAGAAAAGTTTCTATCAAAGGAGTCGATAACAATTATTGCATTAAAATATTGTTATTCGTAAAAGTCCGGATTATCTTCATTCTAATCAGCGCTCTCTCTCTCTCTTAAACTTGACATCATTTTCTGTATCGACTCCGATCCCTTTTCCGTACTTGGTCCCTTCAGCTTTAAAGAGCGCTGCCCTCTACGTATCAGCTGACGAGCTCAGTAAGGAACTCGTAAAATGAAACCTTAGCATCGCACATTTTTGAGAGAACCAAAGACAAGCTTTCAAGTTTCATGATCCGTAACGGCGCGACTAGAGTAGTTTGTCTTTCCGTTTCTTTATGCATATAAGACAGTCTTTAGAAAATCATGTAGCATTGCATCCCGTATTCTTAAAGAAGTTTTATAATTTCTTTCAATTTTCTTCATTTATATAACGCCTTTAAATTGTACAATATTTTTTAATTGTTTTCAATTTAATCGTAAAATTGTCATCATTTCTTTGAAATATAACATCTTCAAAAAGGTGTCATGTAATTTAATGTAACTAGAAATGTTTGCCTCCGGTAGTGTATGATATATAGAATCCGATAAGATCTTCAAAGGGTTTATAGGATTTCGTATATCTTTCATAAGAAGTATATAGGACCTATTATTATAGTTGTGAATACATCCACAAAAAAGGTTACTACTGGGTTAATACACGGGTATTATAGATTTCTTTTATAGTAAAACAAAATCTTTAAATAATAAGACTTAGAAATATTACTTTTAGCGCGTTATAATCATCATCGTAGTAATAGTTTTAGAATATAATTTTATAAGTTTACTAAGAATTATAAATATGTTTTTAAAGTTTTTAATTCTACAAGCGAATTCATGGTTTTACCATTCAAAGTTTATTTTACGTTATCTTTAAAAATGGCATCAGAGAATAATGCATTTTACAATAGTTAACGAAAATTGATATCCGAACAGATTGAACTCAGATGAAAGCTTTACATGAGTTTATGCAGATAATCTTGTGTAATTGAAAGCGCAACTCAAAAGCAAATGTAACACGAAGTTGTAAAGTCTTCATTGAATATGTACTCGTCAAACTATCATAATTAATTCGTAAACCAGAATACGTTATTCAAACCTAGAATCAAATTCAATTTTGATTCACATACACACATAAAGTAACTGTTTCTAATTAAAATTGTTATTTTATACTAAGAATTACAAGAGTGAGAAGGAAGAAAAGTATATATTTTTGATACGAAATTAAATAAATCAGATCTTTTAAGAACACAACGTATCTGTTATATTTTCTTCAAATTTTTAGAAATTTTAATGGGAAAAAATTGATTTTCCCGAGTCATTTTCCTTTTATCAAGTATTATAAAAAATTTTATGTCCGGGAGAACATTACGATCGTGCCATATGATTTTGTTGGCTATATTTCGTATTTAACCAGTTGGGGAAAGAACAGCGACGCAATTTATTTTGATTTTGCTGTTAGTTTAGGGAAAAAGCATACTCAGTTTTTGTCAGAAACCCGGATTCTTATGAGTCAAGAGAAAACGCGAGACCACAAGTTTGAAGCTGACTACCGATATCGGAGAAGCAACGAATAGTGGCAGAGGTATGGAGTAGATATCCATTTCAATTCTTTTCTGTCTTTTTCTATTGATAGTCGGCTATATTTTTTATCGTTTTATAAAAGAATAAGGAAAATATGAATGAATGTGCAAATCTTAACACCCTCAGTTCTGAGTTTTGGAATAATACGAGCAAATATAAGCGCAGTGGAGGATTTGCAAAGACGAGAATTAAAAAGAAGGAAAAGAATAAAAGCTTTGAAGCAAGAGGGTCACTTGCGTAAATAATTTGTAAAAGAAGCATTCGAAGTAATGGTTGTAGTTAAAGTCGATTTTTTAAATTGTAATATTTTTAACATATATGATAATATACTTTTTGCAATATAATAATAAACTCTATAATACATGCATATAACCATAAAATACATAAACATATAAAGAGCGCGTTTCTGTATTTACCTTTTTAAATAAACATATTAACTTTTAATCCACGCTATTGTGTGGATATGTGAAACAAAATTGTTCAAGTATTTGAATATTGTAAAACTATAAATGATAATTTATTTATAAGACATTTAATATTATAACGAACGACTTAATATTATTCAAATCTAACAAAAATTAAAGAAAATATTATACAGATTAACTATTCATTTCATTTAGATTTTTTTATTATAAAATTGAAACTTTTATATGAAAAACATTATCATTAAGTATAATAAATATATAATTGTAATTGTAATACTTGTAATTAATATGAGTATTAATACAAATAATTATTAGTAGTATAATTGTAGTGTATATTTAACATTTTAATGAATCATAAAAATTTATGTGAAAGTGAAATTGAACTATTTCCTCAAGTTAAACAGATTTAATAAAAATTATTGTGTAAGTCAAATATAGTTCTGACGTGGCAGCTGTAATCTAAGATAATGTGGAAGCATTATCATGTTACCAATATAATGGTTTATAGTAGAATGTACTGAATTCGTGCTTAAATTTGGTACTGAAATTAATATGTGAAATGTGCCCTAGTGCATGACAATCTGCATTTTGATATAAATAATAATATAGGAATGACACTTTGAATTGATTTACAATGGCTGCATTTCTAAATCCGCAATGCATGATTTCATATTATTTCCACATCATTAATGTCTTCAAATTCACTAATGAAGAATACATTTTTTTCAGAATATAGTTCTTCAGTTATGTAACATTACAAAAATGTTCTATAAATTGTACAAAGAAATTTTACTAAAGAATTATATTTCTATATTAAAACGTCAATAATTCTGATATTGTTACATATTACTTCAACATTTTGGTAGTAAATTCTAAGCACTACCAAACTAAACAATTAATAGTATGTTTTTGAACATTAAAAATACTTAAGTTACATACCTAAATTGTATTCATTCTATGTTACATGACAATTTTTGTCGTATTATCCATGTATTTGTAAGATACTGGATATGATTATTAAATAATAAGATATTTAAATAATACAGTACTTTCAAGTATTGGCATATCTTTCATTCAGTACTTATGTATAATGACTACTTGTTATTATGATAAAAATCAATTATAACACATTTATTAACTGAGGATAATTGGATACTAAAATTAATTTAAATATTTTAAAAGTTTACACAATTTTACAAAATTAATACAATGTAATAGTTAGACATAATACATACATATCTGCATATATCGTACGCTATGGTACGTATTATAACATCACGTTAGAAGTATACAATCAATCTATTCATATTCATTAAAACGTTACACTGGATGATTAGCTTGGAAGAATTGTAGTTCGTAACTACGGTCTAATTCACCAAGTTGTCGATTATTTCATATGATGGGAGCTAGACTCAGGTAAAGTTTCGAATAACGTATCAGCATAACTTCAAAGCATTTATAATATGTCTATACACTTTTAAATTTTTCTTGCAAAAATACTTTTTTTAATATATTTTTAAAAAGAAATTGTACGTTATATATTTTTGTTTATGCAATCCATTTGTATATATATTAGTGTTCACAATTTGTAGAAGACTAATTAATAATAAGTATTTGCACTTATAGTGTAAGTAGAACTATATAAAAATTAAAGTTTAACAAGTACAGGGCTATACTAGAATATCTTAATATAAAAAATTATTTCATGGAAATTCCATTATATAGGAATTACTCAAGTAAGGGATTTCTATAGCTTTGTACATTTCATACAAAACTCCTGATATTCCAAATTCTTCCTTGCAATTAAGATTCCAATGGTGACTACAAGCTGAAATTAGAGAATGTCAGGAACAGCAGTGGACGCTCCGTCACGTCGCTTTTTAAAACATTTAAATCGTCATTTTTTCAAACTTAAATTGTTAGACTATTAAACACGTATGTATAATAACTTTTTAAATGCAAGTGGAATTAGATTGAAAATTACTCACACGCGGAAAGAATAGTTTTAGTAGTATTAAAATCATATTTGATACTACATGTAGGATGGAATATTTAAGAATGAAGATATTACTATATATTATACTACTATATATAGTAGTAAGTAAAATACTAATTTTTCAGTGTTCCTCTTACGTGTAGTATATAAAGTATTTTGTGATGAAACTTTCTTTCCGTCTAAGAAAATTCTTAGCTTTTCGAAATCAACCATGTATACTAAAAAATACTATACATAATTAAGTAAATTTTTATTTGTTTGTAAGAAGCAGGGTTTATTTATTTAAGCAAAATTAACGGGAAAACCCTTGAGCAAAAGTTTAAATATAATTTACAAAGAAAAAAAGAATTTAAGAGTTGTTTAAAAATGTATAGAGTGACAAAACTGTTTCTATACAAAAAGTTGTATTTGTGTTTAAAATCGAAGGACATATTTTCTAAATAATGTATTATTAAATTTATAATTCTAATATTTGCATTTTTACTATAGATATAAGCTAAAGACTCTGCTTAGCTTTAAATTAACACAAATGTTATTTAAGAGCTTCTTGATTTTTGATTTATTTATATATATTAGCTCTGATTATATTTATTTGATATAATTTACGATTCATCTTTAGGTTTTAATATTAATAATTCTTTAATGCGTGAAGTTATTTTGATTTATTTTCATGAAATTTAAATGACATTGAACAAAAGTGCGAATAAAAATTTTTGCACTCCGATGTTTATTCAATTTCATTGAAATCCCCGGATTTTTAAGTGACATTTATTGGTTTATGCTTTTTTTTATAATTCAAACCAAAGCATAAATTTTTTGTTGGATGATTTCCAAAGGTTGTGATCGGCTTACTTATTTGAAAAATTTCATTATTAGAGATTTGAGGCCCTTTGTGTTTATAGTACTGCGTTCTGTTATATTTTGATTTCATCGATCCCCACAAGC
>JABFQC010004956.1:0-12118 GCA_022817085.1 Psilanteris sp. ZL-2020 | reverse complement strand
TGTCGTTACAATAAGACATGCTTAGCTTTACCAAAATGATCATGTCAAGGATAATTGTGTAACGATTACCATAAATTCTGGTAATTGTTACCAGAATTTTTTCTCTGTGTATATAATACAAAGTGCCAGGCCTGGCTCAACTCTGGCACTTTACTGGTTGTCAATTTTGGCGGTTCCGCTCAGTTTCGCTGCTATTTCGGGTATTAACCGTAGTGTGGCCAATACTGGCACAAACCTGGTTGCCATATTCTGGTAACCAGTGCTGTGCCAGAATTAGGTCGTTTATTTAACTCTGGCATAGTCCTGCTGAGTTATTTCTGAAACTGCTTCGACCCTAAACCGAAACCGACTACCAACGATGACTCTCCCGCATCCCTGTCAGAAATCGCCGTCAAGGTCGTTCGTACGCAAAACGACTCATTTTGTGACTCGTCCTGCGCGAAATACATTTTCGCACCGAAATTACACCCACGCTTTATACGCCAATCGGTTTTGTTGAGCAATACAGTGTAAAATGTTTGTCAATAAAATGTAAACGTTACATTATAAAGTTAGTTTAAAAATTTAAACAACGATTTTCAGTATATATAATTATACACTCTTAAAAATGATCTGCTTATGGCTAAAAGATCGCAATCTAAAGACATATCATTTATAGTTAATATATAATGTGATTACCAGAAATTTTTCCCCGTGTACACTGAGAAAAAAAATCTTTGATAATACTATTCCGGTTATGGTGAACATGTTTTGTTGTATACATTAGCAGATTTTTGTAACCATTACTAGAATTCTGGAAGTCGTTACAATAATAATGCTTAGCTTTACCAAAATGATGATGTCAAGGACAATTGTGTAACGATTACCATAAATTCTGGTAATCGTTACCAGAATTTTTTCCCCGTGTACAATCCGAGGAACGCGGTTCCAAAACGAGGACCGACGCGCCGCACCGACAAGGACGCAGGACCAAAAAAGGATGAGCTTACCCGTTGCCAGCGCGAGAACCAGCAGCGCGTGCACCCGCATCTCGACGAGGATGGCGTCCCGGCCCTGAGAAAAGTCGCTCCAAAGTTATGGTTTGCGGGATCGCGTGCCGTGCCGAGGAGTCACACCATCGCGGTCAAAGGTCATCGGAGTCGCGCGTTAATCACAGGTGGCACACGGGCGACGCTGGCCGAACCCACGCGGACGCGATTTCCGCGCGTCGGTGGCCGACAGCGCGATATTTGCAAGCCGAAAAGCTGACGATAATTGGCGCGGCTGGCGACCGGACCGGCGGCGTGGCAGTCAGTCAAAGACTGAACGCGGGACCATGTCCGAGACGCTGACTTCTGCCAGCCCTGCACGCACTATCCAAGTGTAAGTATGCAATGCGTACAGATAACCGTTTCCTTCGCGGTGAACAAGTGAACGTGTGTTGACCGTCCCGACCGGGGTGGTACCGCGTTTCACGACGGCGGACGACGGATCAGACGGGAGGATGACTTCGGTTTGAGAGGACGATTTTCACGAGGATCGGTATTTTTGAATTCTGCGAAAGGTCGGACACGCTTTCGACTAAATCGAATGGGAAATATATGAAACTATCGGACGTACTAGTCTTTTTTATAAATGTATATATTTAGGTCGATGATAAATGCAAATTTGGAAATGTTCGTATCTTAGCTGCATGGTAATTTCGAATGCTTTATTTTATCGAACGTTTATTATTTAGCGTGGTAAAATTTGCAGGATTAATACTTTAAGTGTTGTCGTAACATTCTTATTGTAATATCTTCGCTCGTATATAGTTACGCTGGAAACGTTAATCATATATATAAATTTTATCATATCACAAGGAGAGAAATATAATTGCAATATATACTTTACTATAATTAAAATACAGTAAACTGGTCGTATAAAATGTAGTAGCATAAAGTACATTGTAAACCCAGTTGTGTAAAATCGCACTCATAGAGTGTAATTATGTGTAAATTGTTACATGTCATATGTAAAATCTTCTTCTGCATAACAGTGTTACACAAAAAGTTTAATATTCTTATTACAAACAGGTGAACACTCTAAAAAATGATCTGCTTATGGTTAAAAGATTGTAATCTAAAGACACATCATTTATAGTTAATATATCATCATTTAGTTATTAGAAGAAACATCTAATTCAAATCGAAATACAAAGTACAATAATAAAATTACATATTTTATAGGTCAGGATAAATTAATTTATCAAAAATGGCTTTTCATTTAACGTTTAATATAAATCCTCGGATTGTCAGGAGATAAATAATAAAATATAATAAACTCAAACTAAACATATGTATGTAAACAAAGTATTAGGTAAACATATATTTTATAGGTAGGAAAGTTTATATACGAATTTATTTAATTTTTCCATTTATGTATGTTTTATATACATTTTAGCAGTTAAACTTTTAAAATGTTAATGATTAATTTTTATATTTCAGTGATATTAAGCTAATTATTAAATGTCAATTATATACTCCTTATTAATTTTAAGACTTAAATTTGATTATTATGTTATATAAATTTAAAGATGTTCATGCACAATATGTATATAATAAATTGTTCAATTAATTCGTTTAATTTTAGCTGGAACAAATTAATAATAATTTAAGATTATTAATAATGTATATTTTCAGACGTTTTAAATTTTTTGGTTATCATCAATTTAAATTATTATTTCTACAATTATATGTAAGTAATTAATATACATTGAATCTTATTTTTTAAACATAATTCTACTTTAAACAATCTTTTAAATCAGCCCAGCGAAACTGATGATATGTAAACAGTTGAACTTCTTATAAGCCCATTCTAATAGAGGCGCTGCGAGCGTTTTCATCAATAAGGAGTCGATCATTATAAAACCTAACCTAATAAAAAAAACAATAATAGTTATTTAATTAAATTTTGCCATTTATTTATAAACAATCGATTGATTTGTAAATAATTTCGGTTCTCTTGTACTAAATTTTAATATGTAAATCATACCAATTGGAATTGTTGTTTTAATATTGGTTGGCCCAATGATCAGAGCCTTATTTGATCTATAGCTAACTTCAGACGGAACTTATTATGTACAAGAAAATTATACAGTGTCACTGGGCTGGTTTAAATATACGAATTCTTCTCAACTACTAAGCCACATTCTCTATTCGTTAGCAGATAGTTCATTTTTCACTGTCTAGTCGAATATCATTTAATGTATAGATGAATTCTTCTTGTCAATATATTCAATGGAAAATCATCTAATCATTAAACGATTTTATTAAGCATTAAACTATCGTTTTAAGAGTGTGTGTAAAACTCTTATGTAGGTAAATCTGCACAGTGAGGAATAAACAAATCAGCAAGCATATATTATTTAATCCATATTTAAGCACAACAATGTTTGAAAAGTGTGAAATAAACAAACTTACAACTAATATGAAAGCATTTAGAATTACTTTTAAACAATGTCGTTAAAAGTGAGGTTATATTTGCTTACACCTATAGCTGTGTGATTTTACACATGTCGTGTAACATTTACACATAATGTGTAAAATTACGCTATATGAGTGTGATTTTATAGAACTAAGGTTTACAGTTTAGCAAGTGCAGTGAAAATGTTGATCAAATTGAACATGTTTTATTCCTTTTTTATATTACCGTATGGTATATACATAGGTTATATTTGTACTATAATTTATAACATTTAAATTTTAAGCTCGGAAGAAGTGTCCAGTTTCTTTGAATTAATTTTAGATTTCAATTATACGTTCCTACGTATGGATGGAAATCTAAAATAAATGAGCAAAATGTAAATAAATGTGATAAATAAGCGTTAAAATCTTGTAAATGTTTAAATATTAATTAATTTATATTACTTACGAAAATAGTGATATTTTCTAATGTTTATTTAAATTGTTGTGCAATTTTCCTACATTTATTTTCTAGTCTGGAAAATTTGTAAGAATATTTTCTTCCGTATACGTTTTAAAATTTCAACAATTTCTTTATATTCGCAAAACTTTGTAAAAATATTTGTATGAGAATGTATGAGAGTTTTACTATACATTTTTTGAGATTTGATTTATTTCTTACATAATGCAAAAAGAACATTTTTATAATTTTATATATATATACAGAACAATAAAAACGGTGCTTTATAATTTGATTTTCATGATAATAATAATTATAACGCTTTCAAACATATAATGGAAAAGATATATAATTATATATAAAAATTAATTTTTATAATTAGATATAAAAATTAATATAATATAATTTTATTAATATATATCTTATAATAAAATGGTATCATAATGTATATATTACAACGATCGTTCGATTTATAATACCTTTTTTGTATGTATTTTAAACCATTTTTCCAGATGCTTTATTTTTTATATACAAACTTTGTGGTGAATTTTACAAAATTTACAATTAATACAGCTATGTAAATAAAGAATATTTCATCAAAATGTTTTCTGTTTGTATTCTGAAAATGCTACCAAATGTTAACAATAATATTAACATTAAGAATTAAAATTTTTACTTTTATACAATAATTCCCATACTAATCAGATCTTCGACAGTCGAACTATGGATTGTAATCAAAACATTTGGTAAGTACTGTGTGGAATAAGTAAACAAAACAAAAATGACCTATTCAGCATAATGTTGTTTACTTCTTCATTACGGTTGTTTATTTAAACAGAAACGTAAAATTTTTTGGACAAAAGGTCGTATGACGGATCGCAAGTTGGTTGCAAAATTGTGTTTAAAATAATGCAAAATTTGAGGTCAGTGTTTGTAAATACCACGTTCAAATAAGATTTTCAAATGAGATTACTGATCGTATTAGTGGCATAAACAAAACATATATATATATATATAATATATATATATAAACAAGTATATAATATATATATATATAATATATATATAACGCATACTTTAATCCGCGTATAAATGGATATAAATGAATATTTATACGACATATATATATAATAATAAGGTGCATTTTATATTTCTCACTTTTAAGACCGTGATCGTAATAAATGTACTCCGAATAATACGACTTTGTTGTTACATTGTGATGTTAACTATATTTCGCGAACTATTAAAATTAACAACTTTTGTCTACTTTTCGAATGGTTATTGTAGCAAAACTTCGCTAATTAAAGGCAATTAAACAATCTCGTTATTTCCACAGTTAATTCTTGATGTTATTCAGCGAATTACTTGATTCGCTGTCTAAGAATGACAAATTATCATAATTGTATATGCGTTTGTAAGAATCACACGAATGCACATATACAACGCACATAAAATATTAATCCGTTACTTATAAGAGAGTAGTCCCTAAATATACACTGTAGAAAGAAGTATCCTATGGGAATCTTTTTTGAAGCTATTTAGAACACTTATAAGTGTAGTTTTGAAAAACACTTAAAACGTTCCATTTAGATTTATACAAACGTTAATGTTACAGAACATATTAATAAATACGAACATTTGAAAAAAATGTGTAAAACACTTATTTTTGTTATGCAATAGTAGTTAGTGTAAAATCAAAGTTAAAAAGTAATTGAACACTTATATTTTATAATGATAAAAATGAATGAACATAAATGAATTAAGTGTATAAATTGATTAACATAAATTACAAAAATCTCTTATAAAACAGTATAAAAATGTCTTGCTTTAAGACACTCGTGGAAAAGGTATTCTAATTTAATAATCTTATTATTATTATTTACTTATTGTTGTTATTCTTATTCTTATTATTATCATTATTATTATTATTATTTACGCGTTTTTTATGAAAATGCCTACATTTAAAACACTTCATTTAGTAGTGTATAAACTATTGATTTTAAATGATTAATTTTTATATAATCTTGAATCAATGACTCAAATTAACAAGTGCATATAAATTATGGTAATGTAATATTTAATTAAACTTCGGGACATGAAACAAGGTTATATTGGAATAGGTAAACCACGTGACTGCCAAACTAATGCGCTTTAGTTTGTAATGTAACGCCATTAAAATTCACCATTACATTCTAAACGGGTAAAAGTACTTATATTTTGTAACGCATTACACACCGGTTGCAATTTTAACATATTTTCGTAAAATTATAAACATATTGTTTGCAATTACGTAAGTTTAGTGTAAATATTTTTGTAGTGAATATCAATGTAAATCTTAAGTGCATTTTCACAGACTTTTTTCGATGTAATTTTCATTGACATACACTACATTACGATTAAATTGATCGTAATCGTAAATGTTAGTACACGATCCACTTTAAAATTTACATCGTCACGAGCACATAACGTACTCCAAAAAGCGATGTTACTCGAGAATCGACTATTTTCCGAATCCTATAGACAGGGTGGCGCAGCTGTGTTAGGAATGTAGCAAATTATACCAAACTCAACGAGATAACAGATTAAACTGTACCAGTCGTGAAATTATTCCATACATATCACATCCACATTTATATTCCGAGCTCTCATCAGCGTAGCCGGAGAAATTATCCTGCTTCCAACCTAAACCTACGGATGAGATAGAAAATCTATGGTATAACCAACCAACGTATGCTCGGTACCAACAAAAGATCGAATTAATCTTTGGGAGATAAAACTTATAAAAGATCATCTATATGTATTGTCCCACCATCTAACTGCAGGACCCAACAGAAGGACGAAATCACTGCAAAAGAGATGTCTTAATTAAGACGTTTTTGATCCCCATTAAATGAATTCAGGTGTCGTGTATATTGATGACAAATGTCTTATGATAAGACATGAGTATCTTGCATGAAGTCACTTAAACATCGTGTCGTTAAACATAAAAAAGAGGATAGAAGACCTCATTTTGTTTTATCAACAACGGTAATGAGTGTTGAATATGGATGAATATGGATGATGACATCATTATTATTATTGAAACGCGTTGTTCGATATTATAAGCATGATCCAAATTGGTGATGGGAGCGATTCAAAAAACACAGATTGTACAACTGCCGTTTTAAGGTTATGAGCATAGTGAATTGAACAACGATTATTCAATGTTGCCAATATTAAAATGCAGAAAGAAAATATGGAAATTCAATGCAATTGTTATTATATTATTAAACATACATGTATACCTTATTATACATGTCAAGTAATTGAAGCATATTTGTCTTACAAATTTTCGTGTCATACACGACTATAATTTATAACAACTGAAAGCCTTAACGGTTGATTTCATGTTAGTGAGTTAGTTTGGTTTGCTTTGGTTTGGTTATTAATGAGTATATTGACATTCAAGACAGAAAATGCGTGTTAATCTAGATGCTCGTGCAACTAAAACAAGTCGGTAAACATAGTTTAAGACACGTAGGTACTCTCTAAATTTGTATAAGTGCATATTCACTTACAATAAGTTACAACAAAATTCACTTATTGTGAGTGAATACACGCACTTATTGAAAAAGTCCAGGCCACTTACAAAAAAGTAAATATGCACTTATTAAAATGTAGAGAATATATATAAATTAAGTCCGTGGCGTCTTAAATTAAGACATTAATTAATTAATCTCTAATTAAGATATTTCAATGAGTTACGTTAACACATTGATGTCAAAACTAAACAACTTCACTGTATTAAAAGATCATCTTCAATTTCTTACGTTAAGATATTTGTGTCTTAAATCAAGATACCAATTCATTTACGATATTACAGCGTCTTACGTTGACATTAGTGTTTTAAATTAAGCCACTTTCACGTCTTACGTTACGGCACCCATTAATTTAAGACACTAACGTCTGACATCTTAGACACTAAGATATTTTCTTTGCAGTAAATATCGTTCTTTTTATGATTCCCGGAAATAAACCATATATGCTCGAAGAAAATAGTGTAGTACAAATCTCTATATCTTCTGACATTAGTAGAACAGTTCAATACGGCAAAAACAAGAGTTCGGTAGAAGTGTTTTTCAAACGTTACTATGCATTAAAACGTTCTCTAATATGTTTGAATGCATATAAATTGGACCTTTTTCGTGTATTTCAAAAATAACACTTATAAGTGTTCCACGAAGCGTCAAAAGCGTTTCCTAAAGAACACATCCTTTTACAGTATGTAGATGTTTGAAAAATCACTATACCATAATAGAAACTGTTTTTCACGCAATATTGCAAAATATGTTTGTAAATATATACCGAAAATTCATCAATGTTTACAGTAAAAGTTCGTTATTTTCAGACTGAATTTTTGTTTTGTCCGTGAGTTACTGTGTTTTTAATAATATTTACTGGACTTTCAGTAATGTTTAATGCAACATTTTTGTGCGTGTAATTTTTTTAAATACATATTCAATGAACCCATTGATTTTAAATTTTTTATTTTAAGAGCATTAAACAGAAAGATAAACAATATTAATATTGACAATACACAGAGAAAAATCCACGTAAAATTACAGTATAGGATGTGTAATATTATATTTTGAACGTATTACACAAGTCGTGTAACTTTAAAATATTTCGTAAAATCATACAATGATCGTGTTTGTACACTATTAATAGTGTAATATTCAATATATATGGGTGTAAAACTTAAGTAAATTTATATAGATTTTTTTCAGTTTACAATTGTAATCTGTAACTTTTCTTCTGATATAAAAACATCATTTTCATTAATCCAAATACAATTCTTTGCGAAGTTTAACACCCGAAACACGCGTGCACTTATAATACCACACTTTTCTCCGCGCACGGATGGATCTTCCGCGCACTCAAATGTCTCAAAAATGCATTCTATTCGCAACTTCGTCCGTTGACGTCGCGTTTGCAAAATCGCAATAATTAATCTCGCGGCGTCAACTCGGGTTATCCATAATTCGATCGGCTGAAGCGCTGTTCCGTGGGACCCGACGTTATCGACGCGACACTAAATATACGAACCACTTATCGGTACGCCGTGTTCCATAAACCGGTTACACGCGGCGCCGTTATTGTCGCGCCTCATAAAAGGACTAGCTCTTTTATTTGCGGCGCTCGGAAGTGCGTTTAATTAAAATACCAACTCCGGACGAAGTCATAACACAGCGGACCGCTGAATTGAAACATAAAGGAGTTCGCGCCAAGTCCTGCGAGTTCGTCCTTAAATGGACCAGGACCGCGTCGCCGTGCGGGCATCCCATCGTCCGTAAATCGTTTGGCCGAGCGCGTAAAATCTTGTCTTGCCTTAACACTCGTCAAGGCCCCATAAAAACTTCAAATTCATGGGGAAAATTTTGCGGCGCGCGTAACCGTCATTTTGACGCGCTTAGAAGCAGGGGTCCACTTGCGTACCGTTCGGAAAAGCGAAACGAAACACTCCGGCTTTCTTAAAAATCTACACCTTGAGAGAAGAATTTAAAAGTTTTGAACACATATAGTTACTTTAAGAATAAAAAGAATTAGGAGAAGGCACAAACACCATAGTTTTGAAATGAACAATTTTTCAGTTGAAAATTATAATATCTTGGAATAATAATTGAAATTCTTAATATGATAAACCGCGAAATTAGTGTAAATGAAAATGAAATTAGTGTATTAGTGTAAAAAAATAATTCACAAATGTTTTTATCCGCAAATAGATATAACCTATTGAATTCAGTTTTTGTTTTTCTAAACGGTGTCAACTTTTTCAGCGAACGATTTTAATTTCATTACAATTTTTAAAAGGAATTAAAATGATCTCAATTGATTCAATTTTCAGATCAATTAATAATTCAGTTAAATGTTAAATTATTCAATTTTTATTATTAAATTCTGAATACTACATGTATTTTTACAGTAAATATTTATAAGAATAATATATATAAAGAAAAACAATATACTTTATTTTTTCCACGTAATTTTAATTTATGTTAAAATAAATAAAATAATTTTTAATTCTTGTTTGTTAAATAATTTTCACCTGTGAGAATATAATGAAAAGAATAAGTAGTTTATAAGGTTAACGCCATTTTTTAAATGTTTACACAATATTATATTTTCCCAACATTAGTGTTCTTATTTCAATAATTTCATTTACAAAATTCTTAAATTCTAGACACAATAATGTGTATTTCTTAACAATTATTTAAATGGGATTTCATCTTGCCATGAGATTGAAATTCTTAATCTAAAGATAGAATTTTAAGAGTCGGAATGTGTGGGCGCGCTGAGGATCGGCGTACTTTTGTTTGCCGATTCTCATACAACTTCTCAGACAAATGCCGATATTTAAAAACGGTTCGGTCTTCGCGCGGTTGACCGAATCGCGAATACGTTTCCGAAGTGCGAGTAATGAATGTCTAAATTCATCGAC
Source organism: Psilanteris sp. ZL-2020 (assembly GCA_022817085.1). NCBI lineage: Eukaryota > Metazoa > Arthropoda > Insecta > Hymenoptera > Scelionidae > Psilanteris > Psilanteris sp. ZL-2020. The sequence continues at coordinate 1,758 of JABFQC010004956.1, read as the reverse complement.
CTAGTTCGCGCTCAAAGAAGTGCGGCGTTTCGCTGGTCCATGTATATATATGGAACAGCCAATCTATCGAAATCAATACCGTAACGCGAACGGCAACCGATTACATATTTATTAACGGTTCTTTGGTTATTTACTCGCACTTTTATTCGCGTTTTCGTAATTAAATGTTGATGGTTTGCGTTCGCGTGTATATAATAAACGCACATTAACGTTAATGAATAAATCATCGCGGGCTAACAATAAAAAGCGACCGAAATGTTATTTCCAGGATATGTTATGTATCGTGACGTAATTATGTGTTTGATAAGTGACGATCGATATACGCATTCCGCCGAACGCGCGCAAATTCTAGGCGGAACAAAAAATCAGTCGGGTATTTGTAATTCGATTTTTTGAGTTGATAAACGTATAGAGTTGAATGAAATAAATTGAAATTGAATCGAACAAAATTTTGGAATTAAATTTATTACATTTATAACAATAATATTTTATATACCTTCAATTGTATATATAATTGATTATTCCAAGTTAAATATTTAGAATTAGATGTACACGATTCATAACCGTTTGGAATATATCAAAATCGGTTTTAAAGGCACGTCGGAATTATGAAACACCGTTATTTGGCGTTGTTTACCTATACTGTTACGAAACTACCGTTATTTAAAATTAAAAAACACGCATTTGTTCGTGAATTTGACTATTTTGAATTGTAAATTTAATATTCGACAAATACGATCATTTATATAAGTTGGAAGGTTGGTCAGTGATTTCAGCAAACGTTCAGATTAAATATCAGTTTTTTTTGTTATTTTTAGTGTCACTCAAACTTTATATATATATATATATATATAAGACCTTTGATTATATAGTATTAATAATAATAATATATTTTTTAAATTTATTTAATTTTTTTTTATTGTTTATACTTGATTATATTGTGAAAGATAAATGATATAAAATAAATTAATAACTAAAAATTAAATAACTCCATTTAATAAAATTTAATACTATCATATATAATTACTCTTTAACCCTTTTCAATGATTTTAAGTTTTCTTTTTGTTTTTTTTTCATATGGCAATTGATTATATTTTCACCCCATCATAAAATAAGTTCCTCTGCGCACTTGAAGTTCTACAAAACCTAATGCGAATATCATTCTTCGCCTAGTAGTTCTTCTGTTATTCATATCATATATCATGCATTGAAATAAATAATTTGAACTCAAGTGATTTAAACATCTACAAATAAATATTACTGCATTTAAAAATACACTATTCCACGCGCATAAAAACAAAGACATCGATTTTTTTAAGAACCGCATTTGAATTAAAAATTAAAGTTAAAAATGCGTTCTACTCGTACAAGAGGTGTACGAATTATAATAATTACTTTAACAATTCAATAACGCGTTTCAGAAAATAATTAAATTGATTAATCAAATTTTAATAAGTCCATTTGTGGTGGAACATCAAATTTGAAAGTAAAAACGAAACGAAAATTAATGACAATTAGCGAAATTCATATTGATTAATTTGTTTTTTTTTTTTTTTTTTTTCTTTCAAAATCCACAATTTCATTTGTTTAATATTTGACCAATATATTTTCACCTTATCATTCATATTTGACTCATATAGTACTAATGTATTGTAAAAATATGTTAAATCATTTAACCAATTAACACAACAAAGAAAAAAAATGTAAAAATTTATTATTTAATAAACCAAGGGTGACCAATACTTGAAACAAAAAAAA
>JABFQC010004955.1:0-12119 GCA_022817085.1 Psilanteris sp. ZL-2020 | reverse complement strand
ACTCTACATTAACTACATATTCTGGTATTATTTCAAATATGACTCGAATTTTTGTATAAAATTATATCCTAGATACCAAAATGCTACAATGTCTATAATTACGATTTTCTTAATGTTTGTAATATATATTTATTTATATATAATATAACTAAAACTTTTTGCCTTTTAATGCCCAATTGACAAAAACCTGATTTAAAAATTAATTATTAAATAAATAATATAAAAACATTTATTCATTTAATAATCGATTTTTATAGACGTTCAAGCACATAAATGCCATGAAACTTTAATGATGCCAAACTTTAAGATAAAAATCACTTTAATGTCACATTAGTCAATTTCATCATCATTTTATTGCTGTATAAATTATAAAGTCGTTTGAGAATAATTCTTCATTTTCATTTAATTGTTAGTTCCATTTTGTCACAATTTTCTTCTAGACTAGCTTTTTTTACCAACATCAGAATATCAGATTTATTACCAGCTTGAAATAAATCTAAATAAATCCTAACACCCTAAGTGGCATCAGCCACAATATCCCACAGAATGACAAACGTAAATTGAACATAATCTTGTCGGTTAAAAAAGATTGGTGCTTTTTTTCAACGTTTTCTCGAAAATGCCTACATATTCGTCTTAAAATTACCATTTAATGGATACGAAGATCTCTACCCCAACTCTTAAAATTGATATCTGAGCGATTTAACAATGAAATTTGTTTCACTCATACCCAATGATTGCTCTCAACGTTCGCACATTGTGTATGCTCACTTCCTCAATACGAATTCTAGAATTTCCGCTTATCACTATCGATTAGAATAATACCGCGAAAAAAAATGTCAATTTCAGTAGACGATGCGATTTGTGCTTCATCAACAAATGACCATACATCGCCTCTCTATCCACGTACTCTGACGAACTTTACTAAATTATAGACACGGCCCTTACAACGGATAAGAAAATATCGAACGAAGCAGCTACCAAAAGAAAAACCCGCAAAGCTCAATAAATCACCTAATCGATCCAGAATCCCACTCTTTGGCTATCCTCGCGGTTCCCAGTGCAAATCGCTATCCTCATCCGAATTTACCCATCATCATCCGATCCTCCTTCGCGATTATCGAACTGGAACGTCATCAACGTCCAAGGCACGACACGCGTTGACCCTAACAAGGTCAACATAAAGAAAAACGGCAAATCGTCTATCCGAAATGAGCCTTCGAGACGAAAATGAGACCTCCGGGTGTCATCTCCAAAGAGACGTCCATCGCTCGTCTCAGACTCACCTGTTTGTTGTTCCTACGGCTCCGTTTAAACAGAGGTTGCTGCTTTCTGTTCGGCGCTTCGAAGGCTCGGCTTTCTCGCGTTTTTTCTGACAATCGCGTTGAGTAAAAAAGGCAGGCTCGGAGCGCGCACTAACCGGTTGGACCGTACAGTCCGTAAACTACGTCAAACGTCGCGTCGCGTGGCCTCAAAAGCACATCGTTGGATAAGAAGATGAGCTCGCACGGTTCGGACAAGTCGAGAAAATCTATCGCTAACGCGGTGTCTCTCATTCAAGGAGGAGTCGGAGTGCGCCTGACCGGATAGGAATAAACATGGCCGACAAATCGATAAAACACGTTACGCTTAACAGCGACGTCGACGTAAACCCTCGACGCCGCACCCCTATTCCGACGCTCGTCGAGGGGTTGACGCCGTTTCCATTTCCACGGCCCGTAATTACGCTCCTGCGCCTGGATGATCGTTTCGAATTCAAATTTCGCGCGCTCGGCTTTGTCGATATAATACTCTCCCCCTTGCACCGGGGCGGCTTAATACTGGCCGGGATCATTATAACAGTTACAACTTTTCAAGTAATTATTCATCAATTTCGGTACACGGTGGTAATGTTCATTAACTCGTGTGATTGGTTTTAAGGTTTTTGTGGTTTAATGTTTTAGTATGCATTTATTTATTTCAGTAAGTTTGGACTTTTACGTTAATTAGTTGATTGTATAAAAAATATTCATGGATACTAATGTTAGTAATTATATGGAAATAATGTGTTCTTTGATTTTATTGACTTTATTGAATGTGGAATAATTTGTTGATAAGTCGGGGGAAATGTTTTAACGCGTAACAGGGAAATTCAAAGTTGGCCAAAACTAGTTTTTTGTAAAGATTTTTGCATGATCTTATGGTCATATTTTACGAGACTCTTCTCTTTCTAAAGTTAGATTTAAATATTCCAAAATAATTTACTCGATAACTTTGTCAGATATATTTGCTAATTCAATTCTACTGAGAATTACTGTTAAAGAAATAGTTTTTTATTGCTTTTTTTATTTATTTATAATTTTGTTGTAAGATTAAAAGAAAATATAATTGTAAAACAAAATATTGTTTTTTAATCAATTTTAAATGAACATGTTATAAGCAATCGCATGGAATTAAATTCTAAATAAAGTTAATACAATTTCTAAAATAATAAAAGCAACTTTTTGTATGTATTTATTAAGAAACTATTATAACTAATACTTTAACAAACTTTGTCCGACATTTAAGTAACTCGTGAAAAGAAGGGAAACAAATTGATTTTTATCTCGTATAAAAGATAGATGAATTTTGGATTTTGATTGCTATATGTATGAAGGGAAAAGTATAATATATATAATTAATAAAAATTGATTCGTGTCATATAACTATTAATTATATGCTAAAATAATTTATGGATATATGTATATTATTTAATTTTGCAGTTGTAGTTGTTATACTATTCTATATACAGAATTTCAATAATTTTCTAAGTAATCGATATCATATTACATTTAATAAAATATTCAATAAGTAAAATTATATCTGCATATTGCCATCTATAATTACTCATTTTTAAATATAATGTGCATAAATCAATAATTTGTTAATATATTTTAAACTTTCGAAAATATTTAAAAATGTTAAAGTTCTGTTTTTATTCATTTGAATAAAATACGAATTTAAATGCTCAAAATATATTGTAACACAATTTTAATCAAATAAATATTAATTGCTTCCAATTTATTATTATTATTATTTTACATTATTTCTTATAGAATTAATATTAAACCATAATCACATGACTTAAAAATAATAATCATATAGTAATAAATCAGTTTGTTTAAATTAATCAGCAGACTAGTTTAAATTGTAATTACCTGCAATAATATAATATTTTAAAGTAAAAACATTGATTTTTAAAAATTTTATTAATCTCTTATAATTTACAAATATATTATATAAATATTATACTAAGTGGATCAATTTAAAATATTGTTTAAAAATAAAATAAATAGCAACTTTATGTTTCAATTATAAAATTAATAATTTAAAATTGTAACACGATTTAATTAATCAAAGTTTTTGTATTATAAATATAATAATATACGAATAAAAATGACTCGTTTCAAATGTACGGAATACTTTTTGAATTCAAATTTTTGTATAAAATCGATGATACGTGCGTGAAAATAATTATTTCATATTAGAACAAAGAGGGTGAGTTTGTCAGTGGCAGTATCAAGAAATTGCTGCGTCCGCAGAGATTAAAAGTGAAAGCATCGTTGTTAGGGTCAAACCATAAGTATAGCAGTATATTATTGCTCTAACCAAGAGGGGTTTAGGAACCTTTCGAAATCTGATTCAAATTATAAATATGTGATGTGTCATTATGTCTTCAGAAATTTTAATAATAATCGACGAAAAATATTTTATGAATGGCAAATATTTTGTGTTCCAAAAAAGTTTATATGAAAATGAAAAAAAAAAAAAATTAATTACAAACAATTATAATGTTATTACAAAAAATAAAATCTATTAATATTCAATGATAATAAACTGGTATAATCAAAATGAAAAGTTATATAAAAATATATATTTAATTATTAACATATTCTGCAAAATCATTAGGCATAATTTTTTTTATAAATATTATTAAACTTCAAGATGCGTTTTCAAAGTTGTATATATAATAATACTTTTTACATTACTTTTTGCTTATTTCTTGAAACTTTAAGGGACCTTAAAAGTTTGTCACTATTCAAATGTATGTTTATATATATAAAACAGCAGGTTTAGGGTTGATAGTATATTTATAATAAATTGCTTTATATATGCAAAAAATTATTTTTATAAACAAATCAAACAGTTAATATGACAAGAAAAAATATTGAAATGTATTTTTTGAATACCATTAAAAATAAATAAACACATTTAATGATATGTTATAAAAACAATTTTATTTATAAATCAGTTGTTTAATTATATATAATAAATAATATAAATTTATAGTTTAAAAATTATTCTTTTAACAAAATTTGTATTACTAATTGCATTCGAATGAAAGTAAAATTTTTATAAATAATAATAATAACAATGCTTGCTGAGAAAAAAATATATATACGCTCGTATACTTCACTTATCGATCAAATAAAAGTATCTGTGCCCCTAGTTATATACAAATCGCCATACGTTCGTGTACCTTAAGCAACATACATTTCATGGCATCTTTAAAAATCTTCTTTTTCTTATGGTTTACCAAAATATTATTCTAAATTTTTTATTTCGTTATCGTAAAAGTATCCATCTACCTATACCTATTAACAAAATTAACGTTGAATTTGAATTACTTTAATTAAGATTATTATACTAAAACGCAACAACCATGAGCATCAATCACGTTTTCGGGAATAAATTGGAACATCCTATTTTAGGCAAGCATTACTATAATTCAATCAAAGTTGATAATATTCATCAAGCAACTTCAATTTTGTTAGACAGTAGTTTACCATTCGTAAGTAGAAATTAAATTTATTTCTTCTTTGACTGTTTCTACATAAAGCAATACATATAAAATTATTTTATTTACATTTTAAAACTCTATTTAAAAGTACAGTTAATTTAAATTTAATTTAGTTACTTATTTTTACTTATTAAATTTAATTTGCAGAAATCTATAATTTGTATTACATTCGGCAATTATAATTTTGCTCGTGCAATACGGTTTAGTAATTTTAGTGATTTTTTAATTATTTTTATTAATTTAGTATTTTTTTAATAAAGATTAATAAAGAATTTACTTAATTAATAATTATAAGCATGTATGAATGATAAAATAAGTCTATTTTTCGTTTATAATATACAAAATAATTAAAACAAAATAAAAGTATAATAAGTCATTAACTTTGTAAAGCAACAAACTTTTGTTGCACTTATTGGATAAAATATTGCGTTTAGCAACGCGCCAAAAGATAATAAACTACGTACGGATCGAGTTATTCAACTTTTTTTACTTGTTGAAGTAATGAAAATAGTATTGTAACAACTTTAAATTAAAAATCTATTAATACAATGATATTATAGTCTGAAATTGGCATATTATATTGTTTATTTTCTGACTCATTGGTTTTTAACACCCTTTGTATATATTATTTTTAGAACTATATCAATTATTACTTTTTATCTCTTTAACTTACTTTATAAATATTTAATTTTGTTATACTTTTTATATGCAGTGTAATATGTTTTTTAGATATAAAATGTTATCTTTTTGTTATCATTAAATCTATAATTTAATTTATAATTAAAAAAACGTAGACTAATTTTATCCCATGGTGTAAAAAAATATTTTTTATGTTTAAAAATATTATAAATATTAATATTGATTTAGTGTTAAAATTTATTATAATGTTTAATATTATAAAATAAATTTTATCTACTTTATAATATATAAAATAAACAGTATATGTATAGTATTATAAATGTCATAATAAATATTTATTATATTACATAAAATAAACATATATAGGATTATAGTTTTAACTTAGTATTATATATAACCTGCACAAAACAGTTATATATGTAAAGGGAACGTTACTGTAACGTCGTAAAATTTAAGAAAAAACACATTCCCGTAACGTCATAGAGTGACTTGAAACGTTTTTAATTGAATGTGTTAAGTTAATAACATATACAAGTTCAATCATCATATCATATTCTGAAATATATTACTTATTCTATTTTCATTAGCTTTTTCTTATATTAATTTTATTTTTAATATTTCAGATTCCAGTGTACACTCATTTTTTAATGTACGACTTAGAACCCATTGAAAGACCACCCATTACAACAATTCTACAATATTTTGAAACAGATTCTTCTCAAAAGTAAATATACTATATATTTATATCAGACATTTATAATCTATTTAATAAGTAAAAATATAAATTTCTATTTTACAGTGAAAAATCGCAGTTGCTAAAGTTTCAAAAACAAGTTACAATACGAAAGAAAACAGCAAATAATCAATCAAGATATATTTATTCAATACGCAAAAGAAGGTTTAATAATTTTGTATGATAATAATATTATAATATACTTCATATTATATTCTCATTTCATCTGCATTTTATATATGAATATGAATTGTAATTATAAATTGTAATAAAAAATACATATTTTTAACTAATATTAACTATTTATAAATATTAAAATAAATACTCACAGTTTTTTCCACAAAAATTGTTTCCTTTTTAAGTAAGAAATATACTAATTATGAAGTTATCTACGTAATTGTTTAAAATAACTTTTAAATAAATACATTTTACACTACACAGTTCTGTCTGCATTTCAATAATACCAAGTATGTAATATTCATTTAAAAACAATCTATTTTAAAGTATACCAGTCAATCAACAAATTCAGTAATTATAAATTATAAATAATTGATTACATTAAATTTATTTTTTATCCCTATTCTTATCCTTCGTCCTAAATTGATATAGTGGCAGCCGTAAATTATAGTTATGATACAATAATTGCTCACTATCTTAATTGCTCATTATAACATAGTTTAAGTAGAAAGTTTTAAACATTTATAATATTAATTAATATAAATAATATTATAATATAATAATGTTTATTATAAATTATCAATATTAGATATGCAAGAGAAATTTATTCATAATCTATTTATAAAAAATAAGAATAAATAAATCGCATACTCGGTACTAGAATTAAAAAAATTATGCTTAACTGTCTTAATATATTTGACATTAAATTGTGTATGACGATTCTGAACACCGATCTATCTGTCAACAAGGTTTGCACCAATGATATATATAAAATTCTCAATAAGCATTAGGACATCTAAAATACGAATATGTCCTATTAATATAGCCAAAGCATTTGAAATATTTCACCCATCTTAAAATTAAAAAAATCCGTAGAAATAAGTAGGCTTAGATAAATCCATATGTATAATATTTATTATCTTACTTTTAAAAGCAGAATTGAATTTATAATATTGAATGCCTGTTATTAAATTAATTCACATACTTCTCATATTCGGAAATCCATATTGATGAGTAAAACAAATTCTTAAAAATTGTAAAATTAGATATTATATAGTATAGGTTGAAAATTAAAAACATTGTTGTTTATGTTATAACAAATATATTTTGACTATAGATTAAATATATGTATAATAATATCATTATTAATTTTTACAATTTACAAAATATAAAAAGTTATAAATTGATTTATAAAAAATATGTTTATTCACAATTAAAATATGTTTACCCTATATAAAAATATATTGCTTATATACATATATTATTGTCTTTATGCGTATATATGTATTTCATATATAATATTAACAAATATTTATTTCGAGATCATATTTTCTAACAAACCATAAGATCGTTATTTTAAGATATTTTAAATTTTATCACTGAAAAATTTTAGAGATTATTTTTAATCTGCATAAAGATTCCATTATTTTTAATCATTATGTATGAAAACGCTGGCGTAAAGAAAATTTATAAAATTAATTACTATATACAATTATTAGAAATAGTAATACTTTTCCTGTAAAGTATGGTAAAAAATTTCAGTTGTATAATATTATTTTCATATATAATCTATAAAATAATAAGAAATATTGCCTGTAAGCCAACCTTATCATATGTATTAACGTATAGTCAATTTTGTTGAATCTTTCTTTTTCTGCCATATATTTTGTTGATTTTGCATATATGTATGTATGATAACAAATAAAACTATATGAAATACATAATGATCATTAATAATTAGCAATATTCTGCACTGATAGCTCTACTAATAACAAGTTTTCTAATTTCACTTGTACCAGCACCAATTTCATACAGTTTAGCATCTCTTAACAATCGACCAGTGGGATAATCATTTATATAACCATTTCCACCTATAATTAAAAATAAAAAATGATCAATATTCATTTCATTTAAATTTTTAAATCTTAAAATATATGTAGAATTATATTTTATTAAATAGACACTTTAGTTATTTCAAACAGTATATACAAATATATAACGTTTAACAATAAATTTAATAATTAAGTTTAAGTTTACCTAAAATTTGAATAGCGTTCAAAGCGTTCTTTGTAGCATTTATAGAAGAATAAAGTACCACAGCAGCACAGTCTTTACGGTTCACATGACCTAAATCACACGCTTTTGCAATATTATACAAGTAACTTCTACTTGTACACAGACTTGTATACATATCAGCAATTTTACCCTACAAAATTATCAACATTTTAATGTATAGAAATATTATCCTTCTTTTATTAACATAACAAAAAATATATTTTGATAGACAATATTAGTTTAAATACAAATTCTTAAAATCTAAAAATATATACTTCAAAATATATATTCTAATTTACAAAATAATTATAGTAATACGAAATACTATGTAAAAAAATTTAAATATAAAGATTAAGAATTTTAAAGTAGAATTTATTAAATCCAATAATAATATTAATAATTGTTCTATAATACTGAATTTCTATATTTCATTAATAATAGTTGATAACTATTCTTGAACTGATATTATAAAATGTAATTTTAGTGATCAAAGTTATAAATTATAAGTATAAAATGCAATGACTAAGGATTTTTATATATACCTGTATCAATTGATATTCAGCAATATGTCGGTTAAATTGTTGCCGAGTATGTGCATATTGAAAAGCGATATCACACGTAGCTTGTGAAATTCTAAAAAATCAAATTTAAATTAATTGGATATAATAGAAAATATATTTATAAATTATATACATTCTCCATAAAAAAAATTTAATTAAATGAGATTTATTGATAATGAATGCATACCCAACAGGCCCTGCTGCTAAAATAAGTCTTTCTAGGTCTAAACCACTAAATAAAACGTAAATGCCTTTATTTTCCTCTCCTAACATGTTTTTTGCTAAATAAAAAAGAAATGTCATTATTTTAACATTGAAAAACAAACGTATAATTGACAGAAAAAAATAAAATTCATAATAAAGGAATAATAGATTAATTATTGTTGATACTATACATGTAATAAAATGGGTAAATAATTGAAAAATTATTATTCGAAATGTTTTCATATGTGAAAAAAACATTGAATGCCAAAAAACATTTGTTTGATTAATAATAATATTATTAACATTCTTCAGCAATAAGAAATCGACTTTCTTCAATTATAAATTATATGTGAATAGTAAATTAATTCAACGTCATTAATATCTTTGAAGCACTGTACCAGGCACTTTGCAGTCTTCAAAAATTAATTCACATGTATTAGATCCTCGCATTCCAAGCTTATCTAATTTTGGAGCAGTCCGAAAGCCTGGAGTTTCTTTTTCAACGATAAAAGCTGTAATTCCGTGTTGCGGTTTATTACAAGATGAATTAGTTCGCGCATAAATAATTAACGTTTCAGCATCTGGACCATTCGTGATCCAAAATTTGCTTCCATTCAATATGTAATAATCTCCTTTTCTTTCGGCTTTCAATTTCATTGACACGACATCCGAGCCCGAACCTGATTCAGACATTGCAAGAGCTCCGATATGTTCTCCTGAACATAACTAAGAAAAACAATATATTTTCGTTTATTGAATTTGAAATATTCAACATTTGTACACAAAATATTATTTCAAATACTTATTGAATTGAATATATAACTAGGTATAATTACACATTATTTTGTTTTCTTACAAATGTTCATTTTAATTTCTAATACAATAAATCAATTTAAAAAGAAATTATGTAAAATAAGAATAATTAAAATAACTATTTATATTCAAATATATGACTTATATATTTTTTATTATATTAATTTATTGTTATTTTACCTTAAATTTGTAAATAAAGGGATGTAAATAATTTCATAAAATGCCATCTATATACACTCTTAAAACGATCCTTTTATCTCGAGTTTTTAGAATTTTAAAAACAGATTAAAAAAAGACACACCAAGAAACTCGTCATATGAACAAAGAAAATAGCATTACTCAACGCGATTTTGTTTATTTTGTGTGCTTATATGTTTTCTTTCCCTTTTTAATTTGTTCTATAATTTTAAAATTTTACGTAAAAATGGATTATTTCTAAAAGTGTACTTAAAAAATGACCTTTCGGATTTTCAATAATTTACTGACTACTGTTTTTAATTTTAATCGAAATTTTAATTTTAATCACAGAGATTGTATTACTTTTATATAATAATATTAGATAATCTCATCTCATGTTTGACGCGAAATATATTATTTATATATTTCTAAAATATTTGTTACAACAAATATATAACAGAATGTTTTTGAAAAAAGCAAAACTTATTGCCGAAATGTTAAACAAAATAAAATAATATAATAAAGAAAGATAAATTGTTTTAAATTGTCTGTTTAAAATTAGTCATATATAGGATAGAATTAATATATTGGGTAATAATAAAATAGTATTATTTTTTATTTTTTTATAATAAAATTATTATTATTTTTATTTATAATAAAAAGAATATTATTTAAAAAAATATAATCGCTAATATGATAGTTCTTAACAATATTGCAGTTACATTATTATCAGTACAAAAGCTCATTTATAATTAATTAATTAATAAGAAAAGAATGCAAATATGTCTTCATTCATTTGTCTTCAAATTCAATATTAAATGTAAACTCATTGTCAATATCTTAAATATATAGATTAGATATCGAGATGAAACGGAGTCTCGTTTTTGATAAAATATTTAAAATGTATACATCTAGCTATTATCAATTATACACACAGAAAAAAGTTACATTATAAAATGCCATACTTGTAGCTTTCTAAGGATACCATGTTTAGTATAGTGGAAATTACTGTAATTTATAATAGAATATCTTATAAAATATAACTACCCCAACAGAACGTAAAAAGCTCAAGGTAGAAATTAAGAAGAAATATGTAGATTTTACATTTATAATACGTTGAAATGGCTACCAAATTGGAGAAAGTTACATAGAAATTAGGTACATAATTTGTTAAGAAAGCTTAATGACTAATTATTTTATACAGACAGATTTTGTTGTTTATTTTGTCTGTATACAATAATTGGTCGTTAAGGCATCTTATAATAATTGAAATTATATACAGACGTTAATAATTTGAAATACATAATTTGTATTATCAAAATGTATTATAAATGTAGAATCTACATATTTCTATCTAAATTCTACCTTAAGTCTTTTCTCTTCTGTTAGGGTAATTTGCCTAGAAGATATTATATTGTATAGAAGATGCATAATAATTTTTGAAATATTTGTTTCCGTATCCCTGCAATGCTATTTATAATAATTTTTAAACCATTTTTCTATGTGACAATACTATTTATTTTAAGCTGAATTTTAAATTAAAACGTTAACAGAAGTTTAAGCCACGATTGCAATAAATACACTACAAAAACATTTTTTATATAGTTTTATTATTTTTTTTTTTTTTTTAATAAAAACTATTTTTAAAAATCATTAATATTAATCGTAAAAAATATTCTCTTATAAATTACTACAACTTTTGGCGTTCGAAGTATATTCTGAATATTAAAATAATTAATATACTACTATAACATTACTTATTATGTAATATAGCAAAACTTTGTCAAAAATTTTTTTCTACTTTCATTACACTTTAACGCAATTTTTACTTTATTATTACTTAAAAAATTACCTTAGGTAAGTATTTATGTTTTTGCTCTTCTGTTCCATTTCTATGTATTTGATTTAAACAAAGGTTCGAATGAGCGCCATAACTTAATCC